>JANHFM010000926.1:606388-622669 GCA_032468115.1 Grayia smithii
ATAGAATAGAATAGAATAGAATAGAATAGAATTCTTTATTGACCAAGTGTGATTGGACACACAAGGAATTTGTCTTGTCTCACAGTGTACATAAAAGAAAAGATACATTCGGGCATTAATCATAAGGTACAACACTTAATGATAGTCATAGGGAGCCAATAAGCAATCAAATCATATTAGGAAACAGTCAATATAAATCTTAAGGATTTAAGGTGCTATGGCTTGTTAAAATGGTTCCAAATGAAATGAGGAGAAATGTGGGCTGTAACTGATACAGGCAATTTTCTGAATGCCAGCTTTAATGATATCACACATACAGAATTTTACATTGTAGGATTGTTCAAATAAGTAGATTTTGAACCTAAATTTTATTTTAATTCAATATTCTCAGGCATGCATTAAACAAGAGAATACACATCACCCTTGTTTAATGCAGGTATGAACTTTGCGGTAAGCAATAAACCAAATACTACAACAATATCTTGTAGCAATACCTTTAATTATTTACAAACAGAAATTTACACTGTGTTAAATTTTATTCATTTCAGAATTTATTATCTACCTCTTCAGTACAACACTTATAAAAAACATCCTATATAATATATGACCCACCTTATGCTTTTCTCTAGGGAAAGAGTTCCAAGACTGAAGACAAGACATTATATACTAATTTGTTATTTAAAATATTTTCTGTCCTATAATATTTCCACAGTAGAACACAAAATTAAAAATAAATTGAATACAGAAATAAGAAATATATAAAATATAATAATACATACATTATATAAGTGGGGCAAGAGGGAGAGAGGAGGAGAGGGAGAATAAGAGCAAAAAAAGTTCAACGTCTTTAAGCATAAACTCTTAAATACTGAAGGAAATAACACTTTTTTAACATGCAGCTACATCATAGCTAAGTTTGTACATCTTGATTACTACAGAGACTTTCTAAAGAGTAAGGCAGGAGAAGATGGAAGGCGGTTTTCATGGATGAGCTTTAATCACTAGCTTCTTTGATGAGCTTAAGATATGAAAAATGTCATCCCAGGCAGATCTAAATAAATTAAAACTTCCTTGTGGAATGAGATGCTTCCTGAATGGACTCTCAGGATCACACATAATAATATACAGAAGATGAAGGATTTCCAGGTATGTAATTCTAGGCTAACCAGAGTACCCTATTTTAAAATGGATGTAACTAGATGTTCTTGTTTGAATGCCCTGGCCTGGGCATTTCAGTGGAATAATGGAATGCACACATTCTTGAGCTGAATTCAGTCCTAGCCATTGCACAGTCTTATCCGTGTCCTTTTCTTGACAGCAATATTGGAGTTGTTTGCAATTGTATACTTCCAAGATACATTGTCTTCCCAATTTTTTAACATAGTCTTCAGCCACCAGCATTTTCTGATGGTCTCTTATCTAAGCCCTGAACAGGTCTAACTTGCTGAGCTTTCCTGAACTAAGCAAAGGTTAGCTGCGCAATATTATCTGTTGTGATATTTTCTAGGGAGCCCAGTATGATTAAGCAACATTTATACAAATATGAAGTGGAATTGGTCTGAATACATCAACATTAGAATTTTTGGACAAATATGAAACAATGGGACCACACACACACACACAAACATAGAACTACATAGAGAAGGTTTACTGCATATAGATAGTCCTTGACTTACAACAGTTTGTTTAATGACCGTTCAAAGTTACCATAGCACTTAAAAAGTGACTTATGACCATTTTTCACAGTTAGGACCTTTGTATCATCATCATCATCATCATCATCATCATCATCATCATCATGTGATCAAAATTCAGATGTTTGACAACTAGTTCATATTTATGACTTATGACCTTTATTTACACTTATGACCAGTGCAGCATCCCCATGTGATCAAAATTCAGATGCTTCGCAACTGACTCATATTTGTGTCCCAAGGTCATGTAATCAGCTTTTGCAACCTTCTGACAAGCAAAGTCAATGGAGAAACCATTCACTTAACAATCAGGTTACTAAGTTATCAACTGCAGTGATTCACTTAACAACTGAGGCAAGAATGGTCATAAAATGATGAAAACTCATTTAACAAATGTCACTTAACAACAGAAATGTTGGGTTCAATTGTGGTTGTAAATTGAGGACTACCTGTGTACTGTACAAAGTATTTGAGACATTACAGCATTTACATGTTTAGATAACAAGAATTTCCTTTCTCAGTCTTTATAGTTATTTTATTTATTTATAGAGTACTGGATATAAACTAAATACCCCAGAAAATGCGTGGGAGAAGGGGTTAAAATCTTCCTGCAAATGCCAGCTGATTTTGCCACCAAAGAAATTAGGAAGGAATTCTCCAAGGCAATCCTTATCTAATCATTAGCATTCTGCTTTGTTGCTCCGAGATAAAAGGAATCCGACCGATCACTTATGTAAAACGACCTGCCGGGAGAAATGTTTGTCATGCAAAGGGATTTGCCCTCTTCTACTTTTTCAGTGATATATGACCTCTCAAAACTCTCGTCCAAATCTCTTTCGCCGTGTTGGACAGGATGCCAGTTTACCACTTAGGCTTCAGAAACAGATATAAAAACTCAGTCAAGATGCTGGACAACCAATTCCTAGAATGGATCCCTGAAAGGCATCTACTACCTGCACCGCACCCCTTCTCCCCAAAACATCGCGCCGACGCCATCCTTGACCCGAAGGGGGGTTTATAAACCCCTGTGTTTTTTTTTCACTTACCGATCTTGGCTAAAGAAGCCAGGAGAATCCAGAGGGTGATCTCGAAGGGAATTTGCACGTGTGGGTAATCCAAGGTAAAGACGTGAAGCCTGGTCTCCTCGAAAGGGGTCTCAGCCGGTACCTGCAAGGTGTTTGCTCCGGGACTGGGATGGATGGCTGGCATGGCAGCCGGATCGCTCAGCTCTTTTTCCGAAGCGGCGGCGGCGGCGGCCGCTACCACAGACGGCACAAAGGCAGCCATCAGGAGCAGCGAGGGACCCATCCCAGGATTTCCCGGGCAGCCCCGAGCAGCCCCCATTGTGCGGCTGCGGGGCCGGCACTCTCCGCTCAACTGGAATGGGAAACAACGCCGGCGCTAAACCGGTTCACTTCCAGCATGATGGTGGTCCTGCCCTCATCGCCTGCAAGGGAAGGCAGAAGTCACGCGGGTGGAGGGGGGGGGGAGAGAGAGAGACGGGGGAGGCGAACCGGCCAAGAACGCCCTCTACTCCACCTTCCACGCCGGGTTTCATCTCCTCCTGCCCGGCCGATGAGGCTCACCTGCGGGCTCTCTCTCATGCGAGGCTCGCCTTTCGCTCCCCCGCCTTTCTTCTAGTACAACGCTACCTCGCCTGCCGCTTCTTCCTCATTTACACACCTGCAGGCGAGAGGAAGGAGGGCAATGCCGGGCTGGGCTGGGCTGGGCTGGGCTGTGGCAATGAGCGGCGGCAAGGGACAACATTTGGCAGCCCCAAAGAGAGTTTCCCACGCGAGCAATACCCCGCGTCTTCCTTCAACAGGAACGCTTAGGGAGCTTTGAAGGTCATCCATTTGCAACCCGCGCGTCTTCTCACAGGACGGTTCTCCTCCCCAATGCGCGCCGCCCGAGGGCCTGAGCGGAGGAACGGGCCGCTCGACTCGTCCCCTTGGCAGCGCCGAGACCAGCGCGAGGGAATCAAAGTTGGCGGGAGATTTTTTTCTGAACTTTAGGGAAACTTTCCTGTCAGCTGTCAACAGCCCTCCGTCAAGGACAGCCGGGTTCCACAGCTCTGGCAGCTGACACTGGTAGCGTTTAGGCAAGGAGAATACAGTGGAAAGAAAAGCTAACAGGATCTCCTCAAGGGATCGGGGCAAACGCTGGAAGTGAATGGAAACTAGATGAATGGAAACTTCAAAAGAGGTCGCAATTCCTTGTGAGAAAAGTGCCACTCAACTTCCTGAAGGCTTATCCATTCTCATATCATATCGCTACTTCTGACCTTGCCTATAGAGGTGCTGGGAAGAAATAGGATTCTGCTTCCAATAATAGGCATGACTCAGTGTGTTCTGTCAGTGCAGAATTAGATATTTGAAAGCCAACTTTTTCATGGCAGATTTGTGGGCTTTGTACGGATGTACTTGTAAAGTCTTTTTTGTTCCAGGGCAATAGGGTGAGAGGGTTCATGAAATGTCTTAGATCCAGATTTTACATTGTAGGATACAAAAAATCAGGTGTAACTTTAAACTTAGTTATTTACTAGATAAAATTATGACAATATTATGACAAAGAGCCTCGGTGGCGCACTTAGCTAGTGCACTGCTGTTTCCACTTAGCTCCAGCTACCTGCAATTAGTGCAAGTTCGAATCTCACCAGGCTCAAGCCTTCCATTCTTTCGAGGTAGGTTGTCTTGTAGGTTGTCCCCAGATTGTTGGGGGCAATAAGCTGACTTTGTAAAAATGCCGCTGGGGGGGGGGCGCAAAAGCCCTAATAATAGGTATATACAAGGAATGAAGGCTATGGCTAAGCACATTGATTTGTGCTTAAGAAATTGTAACCCGCCCTGAGTCTCCAGAGAAGGGCGGGATATAAATTGAAATTTAAAAAAAAATATTCCAGTTGGCTTTTGTCTAAGGCAGGACTAGAACTCAGTCTCCCAGATTCTATTCCAGTGCCTTAACTATTACACCAAACTGCCCTTATCTATAGATCTAAGTGGCCCTTGAAGATACACTTCATAAATATTTTATTAACAGGTTGAAAAGGAAATTGTAGAAAGCGAGACTTTTTAATATTAATTGGACTTATCATCACTATCTTTAGTGTGAGACAGTTTAAATATTTATTTCAAGTTAACTTGGTTATCTTGTGTCTTATAAAAAAAGCAACAAACTAAAGTTAACTTCTTAATTAAAACAGTTAAATAATAATTTCTTATATCTTACATCCATCTTTCTTATTTCTTACATTCATCTTCTGATCTACTGCAATAGGTAACAATATCTAAGTTATTAGCCTTCAAACTTCAACAAATCGACACATGTACCATGTATTTAAAATACCCATGTGAAGGTATATACAGATTTCAGATCTATATGAATCTTAAAAATACAATAATAAAAAGTAAAATATTTTCAGCTTAAAACAATCAAGCTACTTCATTCGCAAAACGAAACAGGTAGCAAAATTGATCTTTTTAACAGAAGACAATCCAGTGTTATTTTGAAGGCCTCTTTGAACAAGAGGTTTAAAATGGCTTCTCTCTTCTCTCAGACTCCAAACATGCTGGACACCACTGTCTTGGGGTCTCTTGTGGACAGAAGGAACTGTCTGAGCACCTGTGGACAATCTCAAGTCCTCTATTTGTCCAGAGATGAATTACGAAGAGTTGGTCTATGTGCCAGCTGTACAATCTATCACAGACATTGGCTGAAGCCATCTTCAGTTCACCATTTCTTCTCCAGAAATCCTCAATTATTCTTAATACTATCACTATCTACTAAGTTTCACAGTTATAGACTTTGAAAAAAAAATCAAATAAGTATCCAGACTTAATATTTTTTTATATAAAAACTGAAAAAAGTTTATGAAATTGCAGTTAATTATTTATGGAAGTCTATACTTAAATATGCTAATAACCTTTAGATTACTTTAAAGGAAACAATGTAAGTATTTTTATCTTAACATGACATTGGAATAATAGAAAGCATTAGTATTGGATATCTCTGGAAACATCTAAAAAGGGTCAAATGCATTTGACAGAATTTCATTTAAGAATATGAACATTTCCTCATGACCTCACTATTGTCACTTTTAGGGTTGAAACATTCAGGGCTATTAAAATGATTGATGGCTTTCGGAAAAGGACACATACGTTCTGTTTCATTATATTTGTAGCATTTGATTTGTAGTTAAAAATTAAAATTACATAAAATTTAGATGTGAGAGAATAGAAATGTTGCAAGAAAGCTGTGGAAACTCAGTGAGTCACTCTGAGATTGAGTTGGGTGGTACCTAAATTTGACAAATAAATACATAAACTAACATATATTCATACTATTGGCTTCAAGATAATACAATTTTGAACAAATTCATAATGACAGTTCCTTTCCTATAGATAATTCCCATTAATCTCAAAACACTACAGATATATTAATATCACTTCATATAATGTTACTTTTTTTCATAGATGATCCAATCCCAAATTCATCTGCACAAATTCTCCCTGTTAAACATAACATAACTCTGTTAAACATAACTAGGCAAACATTTTCTCAATCCTGAAAGAAACAGAATGGATGAAAAATCTAATGTTGGCAATTCTACCATTAAAAAAGAGTGATTTCCAGGAAAACTAATTAAGCATTTCTATAACCGAAATATGCATTTTAATTTCAGATGAACTCTGCTCAACTTTATTAATCTATGTTTAGTTAGGTCAGAAAGGTGGTCAAGAAGACTGAAAAAAGACCGCTGACTTAGTATTTATCTACTATTTTAATTTGAATGATTTCTGCAAAAAATACAGTAAATGTTGCAAATTTGGCCAATATTTTAATTATATCCATACTGCAGAAAGGTGGGCAGGTAAGCTATTTTAAAAATTCATGATAGAAAACCAATGCTGGGATGGAATGAAAAGATTTAGGATGGTCAAGGGCTAAAAAGGAAGAAGTCTATTTAAAAAATATTTTAAATTATAAGTAAGGGAAACATTAATCAGAAATGTAGATGTGCTCAGGGAAAGCATAAGCACAGTACAATGTTGCTCCATTTCAGATGGAGCAACATTGCAAGCACACGAAGCTTTGAGCCTCCTAATTTCTCCGCCCAGGCGAAAAGTTCTGCGAGCGGCTTTCTGCACTAAGACCCTTGCGGTGTTCTGCCATGAGCAGCTCCACAGGCACAATGAGGCTCATCTCGCCGGTGGAGCTGCATGTGGCAGAACACCACAAGGCTTGTTGCGCCGGTGGAGCTGCTCATGGCAGAACACCACGAGTCTCATCTCACTAGTGCTGCTGCTCATGCACACGATAGCATAATGCACCACACAGAATTCAGCTGTGAGTGGGTCCACCAATACAATGAGCCTCGTGGCATTCTTCCAGAAGCAGCTCCACAGCTCCACTGCTGTGATGAGGTAGCACCTCCACCTCCACACCCCTGCCCTAGCTTGATTTTTACTCCTGCGCCTCTCTCCACCTCATACAGCCAGATGTGGGCAGGGCTTAACTAGGACTTATTTTTGGGGTAGGGCTTATATTAGGTGCAGCTGTGAAAATCAGGCTAGCGATTGTTTTCAGGGTAGGTTGTTTTTTTGGGGAAACACAGTACTGCTTTACAAGCCTGTACTAAGACCACACCTGGAATACTGCATCAAGTACTCACCCCAATAAGATGCTGAGACTTTGGAAGCGTACAGAGAAGAGCAACAAAGATTATTAGAGACCTGGAGGCTAAAACGTACAAAGACTGGATGAAGAAATTAGGTATGGCTAGTCTACTGAAAAGAAGGATCAGGGCAAAATGGTATCGGTGTTCCAATATTTGCCGCAAAGATGGGTCTATCTATTTTCCAAAGCACCTAAAGGCAAGAAAACAAACAATGGGTGGAAACCAACCTAGAACTAAAGAGAAACTTCCTGACAGTGAGAACAATTAGCCAATGGAATTGCTTGCCTTCAGACGTTGTCGGTGCTCCATCACTAGAGGCTTTTAAGAAAAGACTGGACAACCACTTGTCAGAAATGGTATAGGGTCCCTGCTTAAGCAGGAGGTTGGACTAGAAGACCTACAAGGTCCCTTCCACCTGTGTTATTCTCTTACATCTGTGGTTAGGAAAGTTACAGAATTCTAAATGGTAACATTATAGGATAAAATTCTTCAGTGAAGCTTTCTGCTCTTCGGAATGCTGGTCTTCCAGTCACCATATCCAGGGTAATCTGCTATTCCCCATGCATCTGCAATTGCATCATATACCTTGCTTATCTACTATAAACTTGCTACAAGAAATAAAACTGTGGAACTTTGTATGAGTGATATTACCTAGATTATCCCTAAGAAAATGGTAAAATACAAGTAGTCCTCAATTTACGGCAACAACTGAGCCCAAAATTTCTGGTAGTGAGTTTCTCCATTTTATGACCTTTCTTGCCACAATTGTTAAGTGACTCACTATAGTTGTTAAATTAGTAACATGATTGTCAAATGAATCTGGCTTCCCCATTAACTTTGAGAGGTCCTCTCTGAGCTTGTTGTTTTCTTGCAGACGTTTCATTGCTCAAATTAGGTAACATCATCAGTGCTAGTAAGGAGCAGGGTTGATCTCAGTTTATATTCTAGTGGCTTGCCCTGGGGTGGTCTTAGAGGTTCTTGGTTGGGCTGTTTACTATTGGCTTATTTGGCAGTTCCTTGACTGGGATATTGTTCACTTGATTGCTGTCTCATAAATATGAGTCAGTTGCTAAGCATCTGAATTTTGATCACATGGGGATGCTGCAATGGTCATAAGTGTAAAAAAAAGGGGGTCATAAGTCACTTTTTTCAGTACTGTTGTAACTTCAAATGGTCACTGAACTGCTCTAAGTCAAGGACTACTGTATTAAATTACAAAAAAGTAGCTTAGCCTGAGAGCTATTTTGCTTTCCACAGTGTTTGTAGAGACCTACTTGGTACATCAAGTAAGATTGTTAAACAATTATGCAGAGAAATGTATATAAAATTCACAACTAAATAAAAATTAAGGAAACAAGTGACAACCTCCAACTGCTACCATCTCTAGACTTGTTATGCACCTCTTTCTTATCTTTGAGGAATGTAAGGTATATTTTAAGTTGGAAATAATTCTATAGAAATGTATTTAACATACATGTAGGTTTCATTTGTCATGGACATTTTTCGATCTATTCATGGTGAATATATTCCAGGGTTCTAAATATTGTGGTAAAATCTGACATAATGTGATTTTCTAACCCAATATATACAGGTATGTATGATTTTTTTTCATATAGCTGTGAAAATCTTGTTGCATTTACCTTATATTGTAAAAGACTGAGTGAAAAAAAAATACAACCAATAAGTGTAACTTAGGAAAATGTAAGTGTAGAATAAATGTAAATGGAGGACTAATTCCTTGTATGTATAAAATTATTTTTATGTTCTTATATACTATGGAACATATATTATAGTGATTTTTTTTCCACATGTCTGCACCTACAAACAGAGTTAATATTTCACCAGTGCAAACATATTTTCCTGCATGTGACTCCTGTTTTAACATAGCTCCTTTCCAAAGCATTCTAAGCAGGTTTGCTGCTAAGCTTCTAATTAGCAGGGAGACTTCTAAGGAAAAATTCCCTCTGCTTCTTTAGGAGCATCCAATATGGGAAAAAATGAAACCTTTAATTATGAACAAGTGCAAACAATTAGAAAAAAACAATAAAACATAGAGTGTTATACAATAAGCTCAATAACTTTAAGTAACAATTGACTATTGAACCCAATAGAATGGGTTTTTTCCAGGGGTGAAATCTAAAACTTTCCCCTACCGGTTCTGTGGGCGTGGCTTGGGGGGGTTTCCTGTGACTGAGTGGGCATGACCAAGTTGACGTCACTCACAGCCATGCCCACTAAGTCACATGACCCTTGCCCCTACGAAGCCACGCCCACAGAACCCGATAGTAAAACTTTTTAATTTCTCTTTTCTATTTTAAAACCCTATTTTCCCCTGCCTGCAGCTGCAGCCTCTTTTTTTCAGTGCGCCTGGAGGCGCTTCTTGGGCCGAAAGATGCAGCGGCTGCAAGCTTCTTGTAGAGAAACTTACCGGAGCTGTGCACCTCTTCTTAAATGTGCAGGGAGAGGGCCATGCCCAGCTGTGCCACTGTGGATCCTGTGGTGGTTTACCTTTGGCCTGGGCGGCAGCAGTTACCTGTCCAGAGCAAGACATGAGGCAGGGGAAGAGGCAATGCAGCCCCCACCGAATCTGCCCTGGCTGAGCAATCGCAATGGCTTCACAGCAACAGGTGTGCTGTGGCCGCCTTGCCTGCCTTCACCTCCATGCACTGTGTTTGGAAGGGGCTGCCGCAACCACCGCTGCTGCTCCCCCTGCTCAATGTGCACATGTCCACTTGCCCTCCTGAAGCAACCCTGCCACCGTTTCATTTTGACAATGGTGTGCATTTAAGGACAGTGAGTGTCTTCTCCTGAATGCAGCGCCGGTGTCCCGGAGGAGAAGGAAAGTGAATGCCAGCGCTGCGTTCAGGAGAAGACACTCGCTCTTTTTAAAAGCACACTGTTGCCTGCTGCAGCTGACGAAAGCGAACAGCGGTGGCGTGGTGGTACTCCGGGAGGGCAGGCTGGCCATGGACATCCCAGGGCTGCTGCATATGCACATGTTCACTTTCTTCCTTCTCCCGCCATGAAATGAAGGCAAACAGTGCAGGGTTGCTTTGGGAGGGCAGGTGGACATGTGCACATTGTGCAGCCAGGAGGGAGAGTGGCAGTGCTGGCAGCCCTTTCTAAGTGCAGCACATGGAGGTGAAGGTGGCTGCGACACACTGCGGAGGCATTGTGATCGCTCAGCCAGGGCGGACTCGGTGGCCTCTCTGCCTGCACCTTATCCTGCTCCAGCTGGGTAAGCACCGCCACCCAGGCCCAAGGGAGAGCACTGCAGGCTCTGTGGTGGCACGGCCAGGCCTGGCCTCTCCCGCTGGAGGCTTCTGTGCCTCTTGTTCTAGTTCTTCACTGGCAGGATGTGGCGCCGCAGCTGAGCCTCCTTCTCCCAGCCCTGCCATGCTTGTCTGCCTTCCACATGGCCTTCTGCTTGCCTGCCTTCGCAAGTCGGCCATGGAAATACTGGGAAGGCCGTGTAGAAGGCAGGGAAGCATGGCAGGACTGCGGGCCATGGACCAGTTCAGGGGTGTGGCCAGACAGCAATTGCTACTGGTATGGCAAACCAGCCCCAGTCTCCGCTACCAGATCGGCCAATACGGTCCTATCCAGTAGCATTTTACCCCTGGTTTTTTCCCCCAGTATCTTTCAGGGATACTTGCTCACTGCTTGCTCACTGCTTGCTCACTGCATACTTTTCCCATTGTCTTAGTAAAGATTCTTCCACCTAAAGCCATCTATATTTTTTTAGTCAAAACAGGAAACACAATCACATAATTGAAGAAATATCCCTTATTACAGGCAAAAGTGCAGGATTTCAATCATGGTTGACATCTTGCTTTTTTTCACTCATTCCCCATCAATATCCAGCTCTCTCATTTGTCAGATCATATTACCAACAAGAAGGTCCCATCTCTTGCCAATCTCCCTCCTTGCTTGCCTCCTCCCTCTCCTCTGCTTCTTGTGCCCCCCCCAATTTCAGCTCTGTGCAGCTAGATATCTTTTTTAGTATTATTATTTATTTCTCATGTTTACTCAAGTTTCTGAACCATATTTAATTAAAAGAATATAAGAAATAATTGAGAATTTCATTTTTCAAAAAATGTTGTCTTTGCAATGTGTTATCTTAAAACTTTTGACCTATGTGCCAATTGTTGTCCAATATGTTTTTAAGGATAGCATCTGCTATTTTCCTACGTCTTATACTCAATTAAAAGTTTAAAGATCACTGCTCTTATTTTTAGAAAGTAGACAAAACTTCCAATCGCTTTCAAAATACTCTTTAAGAATGTACAGTAATAAATAATTTAGAGGCTATGCTGTTCCTGATGCCTTACCTTTGATAGGAAGTAACTACACAGAGTAATCAGGTGAACAGTACATTTGATCCTAATCACAAAGGACACTAAATTGGCACAATTTCAAGAATATTTATGTCTACCTCTGATACCCATCGAATTTTGGCTTACCACATCATGTAATCTATTTAAAATGAATTCCTCAACTTTGACATTGTACGTAAAGTAAGATTGCATAATCCAATAGAATTAAGTTCAAGACTTTTGTTTGAACAGTTTATTGCAAGGAGGTGGGATTGTTCTGATTCAAATGATACAAACGCAGCAGTTGATTTTCATATTTGCACCTATTTCATGTTAAACTATTCATAGAAATTATGTAGAAAAGCTTTTAAGATTGTAAAACTAAGAGAGGAATTAAAACTAAGAGAGCATGTTAGAGAAGCATGGAGAATCTGTGACCCTTGTGAGTTAATGCATGTTCATGTGTGTATCTTCAAAGAAATATGGGTGGTGGGTGGGAGGATTCCAAAAATGAAACTAGAAAGCCTTATAGCTAGCTAGAAGAAACATGGGAACTTGTTAGGATGCCAAAGGTGTCCGAATTTTTACACCTGTCTTATTCGCTGTTTCCTTTTTAATACAGTGTCTATTAAAATTTGAAGAAAGAGATCTTACTTAACCTTGCACCAGAGGTTGTCTCAGCTTCTGTTCATGAAGGGGTTCACTGAAGCATAACATTTGAGCAGGACTGCCTGAACCTTGGCAGACAACTGGATCTCTGACTATCAAAATTTGGTACAAGCAACAAAGTAGTTTTTCAAGCTGCTTTTTCAACAAACTAAAAAGCTGTGTTACGTGATCCAGCAAGAGACGTGTTAGATAAAAGTTTAAGTTGATTCCTTTCAACTGAATGAAATGCATTAACCATTTGATATACAATCTTTCGTTCATTCCAAAAGCTAATTACACAGTGATACACTGCTTTATGGATGTGTGTGTATATGCTTGTTTACACACAAGCACAACATATGCACATGCATACATGTTTTGAGTACTATTTTTTAGATAGCATTTTAAAATTAAAAGAGGCTTTGTGGAAAAAAAATTGTATAAATTAAGAGAGTGTGATAGCTCCTTTGATTGATTGAGCAAGGTTGAATCTATTGTGACACACCAAAAATGAGATAGTTGACATGGTTGACATGGTTTGTGATCCAACAAGCTGAATATAGCCTCTGGCCAGACCTAGCAGTTTACCAGTCTTGTTTCTATAATCCCAACCAAACAATACAAAGATTGGATGTTTATCCTTTTTCCCCCAAATAGCTCAACTTGTGCATATTTACTGTAGTGTGTCACAGTTCATTGCTGGCCCAAGACAGAATATCTAATATCTCTTTCTGGAACTATTTTGGTTTAAAGAATAATCTCTGCATCATTTCTTCCACAGCACAGTGTACATAACTTTTATCATTTCAAGAAAATTGGTATAACAGTTTTGTTTATAAATCTGTAACAAGGAAATTGGCTTTTTATTTCATGGTAGAGCTAAATCCTGATATGCTTCCTGACTGTAGAAACAAATCCTTGCCTAGCCACACAGATCAGTTATTCTATCTCATCCTACTTCAATCTTCTTTTCAATATTATTTTTCAGTCAAGTGTTTGAGTGCCTAAATTATTAGTCTACAGTTTAACAATCTGAAGCCTAAATTATTTTTACTTAATAGATAATAGATAGGTTTTTTTAATACTGCAAATCACGAGTTTCTCATTTTTCAAAATTAAACTAAATTATAACATGAAGAAAAATAGGCAAGGCAGGCTGATAGATATCATGGGAGGTATTTGTGAAAATGTTAGTGTCCATGAATACCAAAAAGAAGACCCCATCTTTAGCACAACCTTAAGTAGCTGTTGGGACTTTAATAGAACCATTGCTAGTTTGAAAGAAGATGCTGTTGTTGTTGTTGTTTCCTACTTGGTCAATTTGCTGTTTGTATTGTCCATAGAGGTCACTGCTGCACTTCCATTTTCCATTAAAGTTTTTCCATTAAAAGTAAATACACTCTTCATCATTCTCAATGTACATCCTACAAGTGGTTTTCCCAGGGTACAAAAAATAATTTGAAACAATGATCATTGTTTGCAATGGGGGTGTGCGTGCACGTGCGAGCAAAGCAAGCACATGCGCAGATCACCCCAAGATGACATCGGGGCGGGTGGATGGAGCCTTCTGCCTGTTTTACTACCGATTCTAAGAACTGGACAGAACCAGGAGCAACCCACCAATGAGCTAAGATACTGCACAGAACCCTCAAACTCCCAGGCCTCTGACAGAGGACCCAAGATTAAGGAAGATATATATCACCTATGGGGATTAAAAGTTATTGTTTTTCTTCTTTAGAATGTGTAATGTTCAGTATATGATAAACCATACATCTTCCTAAGGTAAAATGTGCCAAAGGTCCCCTTTCTCCTGTTTTCAAATTAGTTTTAAAATATCCTTTCTTATTCTGATTGCTGTTGAATATGTAATTGTTTTCTGCAGTTTTTATATCATGGTCAGTTGAAACTTTATTTCTTGTTCCTTGATTCTTTTTAATATTGGTGTTTGGCAATTCTGCTGTCTGCCGTGCTTGCATTTAATTGATTTTGTTCCTTTTGTTCCTTCCTTTTTCACTGCTTGTTAAAAAGTTTCTGTTGGGCAGTGGATATTTGTATAGTAAGCAATGCTGTATCTTATCTCCTTTATCAGAAATAAAAGGCTGTGCCTATTTTCCAATTTGGGTAAGCCAAATTAATTTCAAGATTAGTTTCATAGACTCATTAGATCTTCAAATAGGCAGTGGAACAAAGAACGTTAGTTTAAACAATGTTGTTTCAATCAATTGCTTTTCGCACTTACAAAGAGAATGAAGCTTTTATTCAACTTTATTGCTTGTATGAAATGAAGAAAAGCTAATTAGGATGTCATATAGTTTAGGAATGGCCTTCTGAATTTAGCAAAATACTAAGAAATGCTCTTCAAAAATTCAAGATGCTTATCACTGATAGGCAGTTTATAACAAGCGCTAAGAGACAAAGAGATAGGCCATATCAAGGACCAAAGTTAGAATCGTAGACTGAGGACCCTTCCTCTAAACAGCAATTTGATAGCACTGCAACACAAACTAAAGTGATACTGTTTTCTACTTCTGGTTCAGGAAGTGGAAACTCTGAAATCAGCAAAGCCTAAGGTCTGCTAATCAGAGAAGTATGTGCAAAATACTGGGGAAAGGATAATGGAACAATGACTTGCACTAGGCTTTCTCAATCTTGCTATTCTCAGAAATCCTGATCACAATAGGTGTACAATATCTGGATAGCAAAAATCCTAATGATCACTAGAACGCAATAAAGATACACAGAAAGCAAACTCTGCTGTCTGGATTTGTCCAGCAGAATCATTTATAAAAGAAAAACAAATCAAGGAATGAAAACAGCCTCAAAATATTGCTATTGTATTAACTGCATACACCAGCATAACCCACACCAAGTCAGAAATAAAAAGGGACTGCTTTTCCAGATTGGATTCTGGGTGTATCAGTACTTGAACAATTTAAAGGTACATGAGACAAAGAGAGAACATAGGAAAATTAAAAACATTTACAGATCTTTTTCCATGTCTTCCCCACTCCCAGCCCCACTGTAGGCCCAGTTTAGAAATTAATTTATTACACCTAAGAAGGAGAAAAAGAGAAGGAGGATGTGGTTTATACCATATAAATTTTATTAAACAAGTTTTTCCACAAAGTAAAAAATGATACAAATGTTAAGTTAAAAGATATGGAGAAAAATAATAGAAAAGGGAAAAACAGATACAGGACAAAAAGTAGAAAAGAAAAAAGAAAGAAAAATTAAAAAGTGGCTTCTAGTCTTCTTAAGAGCAGTTATAAATTCATCTATATTTTATGTTCTCTCTCTCTCTAAGGGTCATCAAAGTTTCTTTCTTTCCATAATCTACTATTTCTAATCAACAAATCCATAAACCTTCAGTTCATTTTTCAATAAAATATTCATAAGAGATTTCTAATAGATAATTAGTAGTTGATCTTTCTCAGATTAATTTTGTGATCTCTATTAGATCCATCACCTTCATCTTCTTCCATTGTGTATTCAGAATCTTTCCATAGTCATCTCACAGCAATAATCATATATAAAAACAATCTGCCACAGCATTTTTCTACATGTCTGTCCATTAATCCCAAATCCCCCTCCACCCAAAAAAATGTTCAGCTTTCACTTGAATATTAGTCTTTAAATTTCTTTGTATCAATATATATATCTGAAGTCAAATTTTCTGATATTTTTTTTTATAAGTCCACCAAGCATGCTAAAATGACTCTTCATGTTATAAACATTTACAACATAAATTTAAAGTACCTTTACATATTCTAGCTCTCCTTCAGCATGTGTGTGTGTGTGTGCGGGCGCGCGCATGTGCGCCCTGAGTCAGCCAGCTCCATCTGACATTCCCCGACTCGCTGTTCTCCTCACCCCTCCCCACTCAAGCATGGCAGGCTCTGCAGGACAACAGAGCCTCTCATTTTTCCCATGGCGCGGCTTATGTTTG
>JANHFM010000927.1:6022-17404 GCA_032468115.1 Grayia smithii
TTTTTTTTTAAAGGGAAAAATTTGTATTGTAAAACTTTTTAATTAAAAAAAAAATGATTGCCTTTCAGCCTGTAATCAACACCCTGAAGGATCCTGCAAGCAGAGCAGGATCAGGTGCCACTGGGAAGATCCAAGTTTCAGACACTTCAGGCAAGTTTGTTAACACACACACACAGACACACACACACAGAACAGCAAGCAAGTTAAAACTGTTTTGTGTGGCCAACTTCCAGTCCACCAAGTTTTACTTTAAAGCGCCTTGCACCAGGGTGGCCTGGAGATTAAGATGGTTGACCAGGAGTGGGGGTCTTGGGTCCAAGCACATCCTCAGTCTGGGAGGACTCTCGATGGCCTCTCTCTTGCACCTTCACTTCGTTCACAGAGCTCCTGCGAAGAATTACAATGGCTACTTGAACTCCAGGAAGAAGGGCAAGAGAAGGGCAATCTTAATCACCAAGAACTAACTGCAGTTCTTTGAAACTAGTCCTCCTTGAATGAAGTTGGTAGGCTATTTTCTGGCCAACAGGTATCCTGTGGACATAAAGTAATTTCAAGGAATGTTTTATTCTGACAGGAACAGTATCAGGCCATGTTCAGCAGGTCTTCTCCCAGCAGGACCCTCCTATCAATGCTGCTGTGTTTTCTTTGTTGACAGCAACCTGAGCTCCCAGGCCAAGAGCCAGGAACTGACCAGCCTTGCAGGAGCTGAACAGAAGCAGGACAAAGGCTCTTTGGGGGGGGAGGTTTCCCTCTGGCGAGCTGGGACAGGGGGAAGCCCTTCCACAGCTGGAAAGGGAGGGGGAGTGCAATAGGCAACCGGTTGAAGAACAAAGAAAAACTGGCACTAGTCCTTAAAAAGGTGGCACTAGGGGGAAAAAAACCTCTGTACCAAAAAAAAAAAAAGACTTTGCCAGCTAAGAAACAGTGCAGCAATGTCTTAGAGGAAACTTGAGCTGCAAGGAAATGTATACATAAATAATTACCATCTCTCCAGCTCCTCCAGCCTGACCCTTGATATTGCATAATTTGATCACTTTTACCTCACTTTCCCAGACTGCGTCTGCCACACCCAGTTAAAGGAATCTGTAGCAATGGTAAGCCAAGTGCATGAATCAGAAGGAAACAGGCTCTGCTTGGTTGGGCACGAATGGGTTTGAAAAATGACCCCAGCCTAGCACTGGACCAGGTTGCTGGTTAAAGAGTCCTAAAGCAATTGGCTGGCATCTTCCATCAGTTTCTAAGCAGTTGTGATCTTGCAGAACAGATGAGTGTGAAAAGATAGGAAGCCACAGGTGCCCTGCAGTAATGGCAGATCTCTTTAGTGTGTCATCTTGAATGATGTCCCCCATCCTGACCTGTATGTGTAAACTATAACTCTTTCTCCAAGAGAAACTTTTATCCTCCAATAAAAACACAGTTTGCTATTTTCTTTTTAAAAAACAAACAACTTTCTAAACATAAGCAATGCTTCTTTGGATAGGATCCACCACCACTAAATCACAGCACAGGACTGAAGCACCCCAGGACAAGGAGGGTCCCTTCCTAATAATCCACAACGGATGAATGAAATCAAGGGTGCAGAACCTTTCCAAGTTCTTGTTTGCTATTTCACACAGCTAGCTCCACACCTGCATTAAAGTCTGGCCTATTTATACCATGAGCTACTCAGAGGGAACAGTGGCACATTATGCTCCCCCGGCACTTGCAGGCAGCTTAATCCACTGTTCTAAGGTCCCCTAAAGGACCTATGACAGGCCCTACAGTAGTTACACAGCAGTGGCCCAGGTCTCTTGGGTCGAGTCCTGCTCACCTCTGCATTCTGCAAAAATTCAGTAGATGCGTAACCGAAATATGACTGGTCAGCACAAGTATCAACTGGTTACCTTTTTGTGCCGAATACCCGATTTGCTCATGCAGGACTTATTGAGAGAAAGGTAGCCGCCGATCACTTCAATCTCATTGACGGTGGGGTAGCGTTTTTTGACACGACCCGATTCCTGCAGGGGGGCTCCCATCTGGGCTTCGCTTTGGCTTTTCTCCTCCTCCTCCTCTTCCTGCTGCAGGCAGGCTCTGCTGAAGGGTGCCAGGCCGGCCATGGGGGACTTCCTTTTGGGCATTACGGTGAAGGTGTGAGTAGCGGAGTCAGCGGAAAGGGACCTGTAGGTGGGCAAAGCAGGGTCCTCCGTCTCCAGAGCCAAGGCACCTTCTCGAGGCACGTGGAAACCCTCCAGCCTGCGGCTCAAAACTTTCAAGGGCGGCATGGCTACTACCAAGTCCTCATCTATGTAAGTTACAGGCACCAGAGGCTCCGCCGACTTCTCAGGGGCAGCGGGAAGGGCCTCTGCGGGCTGAGGAGGCTCAGCGGGCGACTCTTTCCGATGGGGCACAAAGAGGAAGGAGTTGCGGGAATTGAGCCGCAGGCTGGCCAAGGCGCGGGCCTGGAGGTCGTGAGCAGGGATGGCGGCGAGATCGGGCTTCGGGGGTGGGCGGATCTCAAAGGAGCAGCTGGGGCTGCAGAGCGGGCTGAGTCCGGGTGGACCGTCTGAGGCTGGGCCGGCCGGCGTGGCACTGGACGGTAGGGGCGGCTGTGGCGAGGTCTCAAGGGCGGCGGCAGCCTCGGACTTTGGCTTCCCCGCCTCAGCTGACGGCGGAGACGGAGGCGCTGGGCTCCGGAAGGATGGCACGGCTTTGGAGATGGCTGCCCCCCCGCGCCGACCGGGACTGCTGGGAGGAGGCGGAGCGGGAGCGCCCTCCTTCGCACGCCCGTTACCGAGCGCAGAGGCGGCCGCGACATCTGGGCGGTGTCCCCGCGGATTCACCACGAAGGAGTTGGAGCCGATCTTCTGCAAGAAAACGCCGCCGCCGCCCTGAGCGCCGGGCGGGAGGGCCGGGCGGGTGGCGGCGGGGTCGGGCGGCGGAGGCACCGGCAGGGCAGGGCCGTCGCCCCCCCGCCCTTTCCCTTGGGCCGCGCGGTCGAACTTCTGCAGCAGCCGGCTGACCAGACCGGAATCGGGGCCGGCGGCGAGCGGCGGCGCTTGTGGCTCGTAGACGACGACTTCGGCCGCGCGGATCTCGGTGACGGGAGGAGCGCGGCGGGCGAGCAGATCCCGCAGGGGGCTCTGACGGCCGGCCCCCCCCGCTTGCGCAGGCTCCGCCGGGTCGCTCGACTCGATGATGAGGATGTTGTCTGCGCGGATAGTGCGGATGCCGGGCATGGCTCCGTAGAGCTGCAGCAGCTGAGCCAGGGCCGGGGAATCGGCAGGCGGCGAGGGGGTGGAAGCCGGCCCCGGGAACTCGCAGGCGCCCCGCCGCCGCCGCCGCCGCCGCTCGCTCTCCAGGCGGATGAAGGGGTTCTCCCGCAGCGGGCCCAGGCTCTCGGCCACCACCGTCCCCGCCTCGCGCCCGTCGGAGCCCTGGCCGGGCCGCGGAGACGAGCCCCGGCCGCGCTCCAGACCCATGCCGGCCGCCAGCTTGGCCCGCTTCCGCTCCAGAAGGGCCAGCTTCCAGGCAGGTGCCTCGGCCGCAGCCGCGCTCTCCCGTAGGCCGCTCATGGCGAGCCGGCAGCCTCCCACCTGGCCGACCGGCCGAGCCGCCGCCGCTGCCTCCAGCGACTTCCTGGGCCCGCCGGCGATAGCTCCGCCCACCGGCCGCAGGGGAGACGCCCCGGCGGAGCGGCCGCGCCGATTGGGTGACGCGGAGGAGTCCCGCCTCTGCGCACGAAAGACGGCTCCGATTACCCTGTCGCGACGTCTCGGGGCGTTGCTAAATTTCAGCGTGGAGTCGCAGTCGGCAGCGCCATTCATTGGACGGGGGGCGGGACGGCCACGCCCAGCCGATTGCGGAGGTCTCCCATTGGTTTTTTCCATTAGGGAAGCGGAACGATCGTGGCTGAGGGATTGGAACGGAATGAGGCTCTTTGGGCGGAAGCCGCTAAGGGCGCGGCGTCCCGCATGCCTAAGAATCACATCAAAGGATCTATGCGTCCCTTCCCGCTCTGCGATGGGCAAGAAGCCCCGCCCTCCCACGCGCAAGCGAGGTCTATTGGGCAGGAATCACGTCTTTTGGAGAAACTCATCAACCATTGGTCGGGAGCCTTTCTCCCGCTAGCTGGGGATTCTGGGAATTGGAGTTAGGCAAGAGTGGGCTACCGGCGAGCGAGTTAGCAGCTTTTGGCCTCCGGAATATCCGCAGCGGCCCTTCTGAGGGCGAAAGGGTAGAGCGGGCTAGTTGGGCAGAACTTCCCGCCGTCCATGTCACAGCCTGAGAACGGGCGCCCCCTTCCCGAACGCCATCACTCTGCTAAACAAATGATTCCCTCATCGCTGTCAGACTAGTAACTGAGTCTGCATTGTTATTGGTCTTCTCACCCATCTCCTCCCACTTGTGACTGTATGGCTGTGGCCTTGTTGCTGGTATCTGTTGCATCCTCTACTTGCCATGGTTCATCCTCCACTTGTCATCGTGGAGCAGTCAGGTTTGAGCGAGACAATAGAGGCTCCTGATGGGTTGGACAGCTCCCAACAGCTATATAAATAGCTGTCACTGTTGGTTTTATTCTGTTCTGTTATTCTGAAGTTATCTGTTGAATAAAAGGTTCCTGTTTATAGGAAGCTGTTACCTCAGTCATTTCTACCCACACAAACATTTAATAGTATCTTTGAGATTTATACTGTTTCCTAATTTGATTTGATTGCTTATTGGTTCCCTATGACTACCATTAAGTGTTGTACCTTATGACTCATGCCGAATGTATCTTCTCTTTTATGTACACCGTGAGAGTCTACACCAAGACAAATTCCTTGTGTGTCCAATCACACTTGGCCAATAAAGAATTCTATTCTATTCTATTCTATTCTATTCTATTCTATTCTATTCTATTCTATTCTATTGGATTAATTAAATATAGTATGTTCCAATGGGCCATGAGTCAGCATATTGCCCAAACACAAGAAACTACACCCAGAAGAAAACTATCCATGTTATATAACTCTATTTAAAGCTGCCATACTTGCTCATCTATTTTATTCACATTTTTTCTACTGGCACTCTTCCAGCAATTCGGATGATGGCATTTATTAGCTAAATCTCTCTGTGCTGCCCACATGAGCCAGATCAAAATCCTTAATCCTGAAATTGCTTCTTTCAAGCACCTGACGATGTGCAACTTTAGAAAGGTTGCTGGACTACGACCCAACTGACAAGCACGCACTTAGTTTTCAGCTACATACTTGTAATTGAATGCCATCGGTTTCATTGGCGTTCGCCCTCTCTTGCAGGGGACGCAACGCAAGACACCCTGCTCACTTTGATTGTGCACAGTTAGGAATTAACTTAGAAGTATAAAGTTACCGGTATGTATAAAACTGCCTGCCATTTTTCAAACATTGCTGTCAGGTATTTCTCAAAACACCTTCAGCTTGCCTTTCAACATTTAAAAACCAAATCTCAGTGTTGGGAAGAAAAGCAAGAGGCTTACATACTGGCTCTATATTTTTTATTCTAGATTTTAATCAGAGCTCGCCCAAATCTTCCGGCCCTAAGTAATCGGAGTCCAACCTCAGAACAGGATAAGGAGCTGCCATACCCCCAGAGCACAATAAGTGTTATCTGTGAGGGCAGGACGAGGCCTTGCGGTCCTGGCGTGAGCTTTCAGTCCTTGGTGTCAGGAAGCAGCCGCAGCCGGTCAGAGTGTCTTCCAGTAGAGTCGCGGTCGAGAGGGGCCCGGTCATTTCTGCCAAGGCGCCGCCGCCTCCTCCTCCTGCTAATTGACTCGGCAGGCGCGGATCATAAGGAGCTGAAGCAGGATGAAGACGGGCGACATGATGAGCCCGTACCAGAGCGGCTCGTGGCTCTGCTCGCCCAGCTTCTGGCACAGCAGCATCTCGAAGACGAACTTGAGGCTGAGCAACGTCAGGATCCAGAAGAGCCGCAGCACGGCCAGGCGCTTCTCGCCGTCCTGGAAGAGCCGCACCGACACGATGGCCGTGAAGTAGGTGCTCAGCCCGTCGGCGGCGAAGAGAGGCGCGAAGACGCTCCACCAGCTCAGCCCGGCCGCCGCGCCGTCCGCCTTCAGCGCCAGCAGCCCCGACGTCGCCAACAGCGCCGCCGCCTGCAGCAGCAGCTCGAACGGCGCGAAGCCCAGCCACTGCACCAGCTCCCGCAGCGAGAACAGCATCCCCGCCGCAGGCTCCGACGGCTCCGCGGGGGAGCCGGACAGGCGCTTCCGGCGCGCTCCGGTGACGAAGGCGGTCGCGTACCCCCGCGCGCGAGGGGGCGTGGCCACCCGGCCAGTGGGCGGGAACGCGCGCTTGGCTCCAGGGGAGGGAGCGTCGCCGGGCGGCCGGGAACAGCGGCTCTTCTTCCACCGGCACCACCGCCCCCCGCTGAGAACTTGCGCTCTCCGGACCCAGCGCCGCCCGAGGCGGGAGGGGGCCGGAAGTAGCACCGGCACTTCAGGGGAGCCTTCCTTCTATCCCCCGCTCGCTGGTCTCGGCGCAGCTGAAGAGTTGGCAGCCCTGCAAGGTCAGGCTGGTCCCTCCGGTTGGCCGGGAGGGTCGGCAGCTACTCTGGGGCGGACGGGGGGTTGCTTGTTGTATAGAAAGGGCTGCAGAGGCGAAGACACACACACGACTGAGCTGCAGTTCAGATAATCTGGAGGGCAGTTTTCATAAAGCCTTCAGGCTCCAGCGTGGAGTTGCTCGACGTAAGACTGACTTCCATGAATATGAGGGTTTCTCAGGCGGTCCTCCTGCGCACTCGTGAAATGTGCAAAAGACTCCGCTAAGGGGTTGTTTTATTATGTTTTATTTATAAAACGCGGCTCTTATTTTATTCTACAAATGCTTCTACGCCATTTCAGTAATATCACTGGCTGCTTTACAGCATAACGTGTATGTCGTACGTTTACAATAAATCCATTTTATACATCCGTAATTTGGCAGGACAAATCTTTTGTCTAAAATAGGCCATGTTTAGCCTTGGGACCCTTTGTAATTGTTTAATCTAGGTAAGCCTAGATCCTCCTGTTTCCACCAGGCTCAGGAGGCAAAAGCTGAAAGACTCGCTGCAAACTGGTACAGTGGGTCTGAAGTCAAGAGAGAAGTCACCTTTATCTTTCCCGTTTCCACTGACAACTGCATCTTGTGTGTTCCATTGTGGTATTCCTAAACTGGGAAAGCTGTGCCTCTGTCCTAATGGCTGGATGTCTTCGTCCTGCTCCCCTTCAGATGGCAGCACGGAAGATGCTTGTGCTTTATGGCAGCCAGACGGGAACTGCCCAAGATAATGCCGAAAGGGTTGGTCGAGAAGCCAAACGACACCATTTCCACTGTAAGGTTGAGGCCCTGGATGACTACCAGGTGGTGAGTGTCAGCTGTGGGACTTAGCAGTGATTTCGGCCTACATAGCTATAGGAAATCATCCCGCCTTAGCTTACGAAGTGGCCTAGACTTAGCTTTCAGACTGTGGAAGAAATTCTTCCCTCAGTCCCACAGCCATGCATCCTTAGAAGGTGGATAGAAGGGAGAGCTTCCAGCCAGAGGAGATCAGGCGGGGCCCTTCATGTGTTTTCCAGAATTGGGCAGAAGCTGCTTTTCACATTTATTGATTTAATTAATTTCAATAGCCACCCATCTCAACAAGTGCTGCTTTTGCCATTTTAGCCACCCCCAAATATAATTTGTTGGTGGAAAGATGGGTCAGCAATGAAATCGATGTTCCTGAAGAAAAAGAAGCTTGGTGGCCTTTGTTAGGAACTAATTGTGACCCTCTGTGTTGCATGGCTTCTTGGAAGGCAAACCTGATTCTTGAGCCGCTGGTGGTATTTGTTTGTGCAACCACAGGACAAGGAGACCCTCCCGATAATATGAAGGTCAGTTCAGACACTCTCCCCTTCTTCCTGGGGAGGGGGCAGGGTGGCCAGACAACCATGAACTAGGAAGCCTCTGAGCCCGAGCCAGAGCCGGAGGAGACCCTTTGCCTGTGTGGCTGGGAATGCTGACCTTTTCCTCACCAGTCAGCAGAGCTGATGCTGCCACTCGGTTTTGGTTCCTCTCTAGTGGGGCTAGAGCCAAATTCCCTGCAGTGAGCAGGATAAGGTTCCTTTGGGGAAAACCTTCCAAATAATGTCTTCCTTGGGGGACTCCTTTAATTTTCCAGAATTTCTGGAAGTTTCTATTCCGGAAGAACTTGCCTCCCACTTCCCTGTGCCAGATGGACTATGCTGTTCTGGGGCTTGGGGATTCCTCATATCCCAAGTAAGTGACACTTCTCTCTCAGGGAAATCAATAGGTCAACTCGTGGCAGTCGGAGTTTTTTGTTACGTTGAAGTTCCAGCCTTCTGAGCTGCTGCTGCTGTTGACTAGGCTTTGGGGCTCTAGAGCTTTCTCCAAAAAATGTAGGACCGAATTAGCTAATGGGATCTAAATTTTGTTAGCTATAGGTGGCTGTAGAGTTGCACAAAAACAGGTAACTGAAATGCTACGAGTGGGACATTTTCCTTTTTTGTTTCTTTTTGAATAAAAGCATTCACTCTATTCTGAATAAGATTTGCAGACCACTTTTTCTCCTGCAACTTTTTTCTCCCCCCTCCCTTTTTTAAAAAAAATGTCCTATCGAGGCAGTGACTTTCATCCATTAAATGGTGGCGCCCTTAGGCTTCCCTGTGGTGCTTATCACTACAACCTCTGTTTGCTGTTCAGGGGCCACATCCAGCTGTGCCAATAAATTGTTCAGGATGCTGCTGAACAGATTCCTCCCATCTGCCCCCCTTCTCTCTCTCTCACACACACACACATTGCCATTTCACCACTTTGCCCATTATAGCATTCTGCTTCTTCCTATAAGATTGCATTGTTTCTCAAGCCAAATGCAGTGAGAGGTGGAGGCTTTTAACAAGGTTATTTTCCACAGTGAGGTGTTCTGTCAAGCAAGATCCAAAAGACCCTTCCTGCTCTGTAACTAATTTCTGCGTTCTGCTTCTGTGGGAATGGAGGTTCTGGAAGTTTTCCCCCAATTCCTCAGTTGCTGCTCAGCGTGTTGTTCTGTTTCCTGGTCCAGGTTCAATTTCATTGCCAAAAAACTGCACAGGCGGCTTCTTCAGCTTGGGGGCAGCCCCCTTGTGCCCGCTGCACTGGGTGATGACCAGCATGACTTGGGGTAAGAGGAATATGGTGACTTTTGGGGGACCTTTGAAAAACCGCAGGGTTTTTCCTTTTACCCCCCACTCCCTTTATCGTTCTTCTGCTCCTTGTCAAAAGCTTCATATCCCATGGCCAATTTCATAGAGAAAGCTGCCTCCTGCCCAGTCGCATGGCTCATTGTGTGTGGTGACCATCAGGGCCTCTTTCCCCTCCCTAGCTGGAGACGCCAGTGAGAGAACATGGGTGCTTTACAAGCTCACGGTTGCTGTATTGAACCCAAATAAACTGAGCACAAAAAGAGTTCCATTCTGAAACTCATTCATTTCTTTTTAGACCGGATGCCGTCATTGACCCCTGGCTTTTGAGTTTATGGGAAAAGATCTTAGCTCTGTGGCCTCTTCCTTCTGGCCTCCAAGTGATTAGCCCCGATATCCTGTAAGTACCACAACAAGGAAAGGTGATGCAGAATGTGGGTTACCTTCGTGCACGTATTGATTAAAATAAAGTAGAAACTCTTTTCCTTTTTTAAACAACCAAATAGAACTGGGTTGCCTACAAGGTAAAAGGAGGAAAGGGATGGGTTTTCCACAGCTACTCAGCAATCTTCCTGCCTTCCCCACATGCTGAGGAAAGAGAACTTGTCATCCCAATTTGATTTCTGCAGATTACCACCCAAGTACACCTTTCAGTTCCTGGACGAGGCCTCTGGTGACCTCCGCAGGGCAACGTTGCTGCCAGAGGATGCATTGAGCGATGTTCCATCAGACAGGAATCCTTTCTGTGCCCAGATGGTTTCCAATCAGAGGGTGACATCAGAATCCCATTTCCAAGATGTCCGTCTGATTGAATTTGATATCACTGGCTCTGGAATCAAGTGAGTTTCCTTGGTTCGTTTTGCTGTTCTCTCCTGGGTCCTCAAATGGCGCGTGCTGAGAAAGGGTTAGAAGAGGATCTACTTGTGTGGTTAGACAAAGAAGGGAGGGTCCATTACTCAGTGCCCAGGTTAGTCTCTGCCAGCATCGCCTGGTAAAAGAGGGCAAGTGACAGGCAAGTGAACATCCCCCATCCAGCCCAGCCTCATTAGAGTTGCCAGGACTGAGCAGGTCACAGGCAGCTTCCTGGGTCCCTAACAAGCTTTCCAAGGGCAGCTTGGCTTAAAAGAAAGCAGAAAACCTGAGAGTCTCCTAAACTGATCCCCAGTGAGGATCTCAGGCCTTGCCTCTTCCTGGCAGATATGTTCCGGGTGATGTTGTGATGATCCAGCCACACAATGGTCCTGAAGAAGTGTGCCTTTTCTGTGATCTCCTGCACCTGGACCCAGATGCCTGCTTTATCTTGAAGCCAACAGAGGCAGGTATAAAGAGTTTCCCTCTGCAGTCTCTTCAGCCCAGGCAAATGGCCCTCCCCCCTACTCCTGGTTAGCAGAGGAGTCATTTCCCTGCAAGTCTCTCAGCAGCTGAGCGAGCTTGGGAATTCCCTCTGGCTTTAATCCAGTAGCCTTTCAGCTATCACAATCTGGTTGATTTCTTGGACTCCTGCATTCCAGGCACGTCTCTCCCTGCTCCTCTGGCCCAGCCATCCACTGTCCGTTACTTGGTGACCTACTACCTTGACATAACATCTATCCCTCGTCGTTCCTTCTTCGAATTCCTCTCCCACTTCTCTCCAAATGACCTGGAGCGAAGTAAGCTGCAGGAATTCAGCTCAGCACAAGGCCAGGAGGAGCGTTATACATACTGCAACCGGCCCCGCAGGACCATCCTCGAGGTAGGCAAAGCCGGTTTCCTTTCTTGATGTGCACCCGGCCATGGGGAAGGGGTCTCGGCTGCTGGTTGGAAGACTTGGTTAGGTCAGGTTGCCTTGGTCTCCTGTCAACAAACACAACCATGTTCCTCCATAAATTAAAAGCAACTTAAAGTTCAGACCTCCCAGGAGTCATTCCCCTTCAAATAGCTTTGCACTATTTGGTTACGTGGCTGTGATTTTTTTTCCTCTGTGAACTCCGGGCTGGGAGAAATCATGTCAACTCTGGCATTTGAGATCCAGAACTTTTACCCATGGAGCTCTGCACATGCTTTCTGCCCCAGCTGAGTTTGTTCCATTAAAAACCCCTCCAAGTCCTCTGCATCAGCTTCTCTTTCGGGATTGTCTGATTCAGAAAAGTCCTTTCCAGCAGTTGAAATATTGCTGCTTCCTTTTCTGCATTTTCCTTTTTTTTTTTTTTTTTTTTTTTTAGTGCGGT
>JANHFM010000927.1:77761-89202 GCA_032468115.1 Grayia smithii
GAATTGGGCCGCCCCCCCCCCCCATCAGGACATGTCCCTGCACCCTCTCTGGCAGCAGCCCCTGCATCCCGCCTGGTCCTTTTCCACAGGAAGGGGGCCTCAGCACAATGTATGTGTGTGTGTGGCAAAGAAGGGAAGGGCAAGGGACAGAAAGCAGCTGGGTCCCCTGCTAGTCCAGTGGGGGATCCGCCCAGCCCCTGGCCAGAAGCTAAAGCACAACTGGCAAAAGCAGATCCAAGCTGGCTCAGGAGAGCCATGAGCAAAGGAGTCACCACCCATGAAGCCTCCCTCTTCTATTCCTAAATAGCAGCTGGGAAGGAGAAAGCAAACCGACAGAGTCTCCAAAGACTTTCCATTGGTTCCCCCCCAACACAACGTGGGACAATTCCATGTCTCCCTGATGGTTTGAAGCGCAGACTCCAAAAGCCAAAATCTGGGATAAGGAAGACAATGGCTGCAGTAGGTGTGTGTGTGTGCAAGGTGGGGCTCTGGCCTGCCTCCCTCACCCTTCCCTTTTTCTCTTAATGCCTGGAGGAGACCTAGATAACCTTGGGAGGCGGGGCCAGCTGACAAGATTAAGCCCCGCCCTCTCAAGGTTTCCCAAGGCTCTGACTCAGGACAAAGAAGGCTGGGGGTCAGGCCAAGGGTGACCAAGGGCCTTCTTTGCTCCGGCTGCTGGGAAGCTCCTCCAATCTTTCCCAGCTGAAATCTTCCCTCCCCCAACTTAACTCAGAGCCAACGGGAGGGAGAGGAAGATGAGCCTCAAGGCAGAGCAAGGCGTGTCGCAGGGTGAAACTGCCCCTTTCCTCACATGCACACCCAACTGGGGCGATGTTGGCCTGACGCTGTAACCGGCCTCTGTCCTTCTTCCCAAGGTGGGAGGACCTGGGGGTGTCCGAGGCTGGGAGTTTGTCGGCCAGGCCGGAGTGGGATGGGGAGACCTCACGTGCTGTGTACTTTGGTGAGGAGGAAGAGGAGGTCTTCTACGTGGCTGGATAGATTTATTGCAGCCATCAGGCTTTTTGCCCACTGGGTTCTGCCCTTTCTGGAGAGGCAGCCCCCAGACCATTCCAAAGCAGTCAAGCTTTCCTGGAGGAGGGGCCAGCAGGGTTCCCCAAAGAGTGGTTCTCTTTCCCCACTCAGAGATCTAAGCGCTGATTAGGTTATGTGCTCCCCCCAAGGGGCCTGGTGGCACTCACCTTTTTGGGGCACTGCAGATCTCTGGCCAGGCTCATCAGGAGGTCATGGGAGATGGGGTCCACCAGGTTGAGGAAGGTGGCCTTCTTGTAAAGCACGTCATTGAGGAACGTCCCCTCCAGGCCAAGGTCCTACGAGCAAAGAGCGAAAGCAGCTAAGAGCGGGACAGGGAAACCCCCATACCACTGGCTGGCAAGGAAGGCCAGCCTCTGGAGGGTGAAGATGCAGATTTTGTCACCCAGATGTGGGGTACCTCTAGAGGCTGGAAAGATGGCATCGTTGCAGCTGCAGTCCCTAAAACTCTTCCAGATTCTCCATCAATAGCAATAGCACTTAGACATATATACCGCTTCATAGTGCTTTTACAGCCCTCTCTAAGCAGTTTACAGAGTTCGCTTATTGTCCCCAACAATCTGGATCCTCATTTTACCCACCTCGGAAGGATGGAAGGCTGAGTCAACCTTGAGCCGGTGAGATTTGAATTGCCGAACTACAGCTAGCAGTCAGCTGAAGTAGCCTGCAGTGCTGCACTCTAACCACTGTGCCACCTCGTCTTTTAATGCTCCCCTCCACGGATGCTTCTGCCAAGTGAACCCCTTGTGGAGAACCCAGGGAGAGAGGGAAGCTCCCGAAGGCTTCTCCAGTGCAGAAGGCAGAAGTCCGAGGCTGGGGCCATTTATTTGTCTGGCTTGGGCCCATTTCAGGAGGGAGGTATTAGGGAAGAATGCTCTCACAAACCATCTAACTGAATGGGCAAATTATTGGATGGTCGGTGATCCCAGGGAGGCAGAACATCAGGACCAAATGGCAAGTAGTTTGGGGAAATTGTCCCTTTCGGGGAGAGGGAAGCCAAGATTCCTCAAGATCCTGCTTTCTCTTGGGACATTTCTTGAGTTGGGGAAGGTGGGAGGCTCTCTCAAGGACCTTTCTCTTAATGCTTTCTTTGTGTGGAAAGAAACAAAAGATAGATTGGAAACCCAGGAGAATTACCCATGCAGAACCACAGATGTTTGGACCCCTAGAAGGTTCTCTAAAGGGGAGCCATCCAGCCGAACCTTTGGGTTCTCAGCTTCCAGTTCTCCATTCAGCCAGTACAAAGTTGCTGGATGGGTGAATGTGCTCCATAAATTATGTCAGTAACTGCAAAGTGTGGAATCGTATGTTTCATTTAGCAATTTATTTCTTTATGTTATAATCTCAGAGCTAATAGATAACTTGGGTCCTCAATTTAGAATTTTAGAGTTGGAGTTAACATGTTCAAGTAACTGGAACTATAATCCTACATTTTTGAAATGTAAGGCTATTAAATACAGTGGCATTTCATTCTGAGTAAACATGCAGAGGATTGCAATATATTTCTTAGAAATAAGTTTGAACTTTAAACTGTGGTTAACTTTAATTTTAGCTCCGCTAGAAAGCCAGACTTTGGAACCATAGAATCATTGTCTACAGTTGGAAGGGCCCTCAGAATCTTCTAGTCCAGCCTACTTCCCAGGGTAGGAATCCTCAGGCCATCCAAGAACAATGGCTGCCCAATCTTGGCTTAAAATCCTCCAGTGATGAGCCACCCGTAGCTCTAGGTGGCAGACTATTCCCCTGCCTGACAGGTCAGGAAATTCCCCCTTATTTTGAGTTTGGTTCTCCCTCTGTAAAGCTCCCACCACTGGTTCCACCCCTGTCGTCAGGCATTGTGGAGAATGCGCGCCCCCCTCTTCTCTGGGATGGCCCTTCACATATTGGAAGCTTCCTCTAGGCCAACCACACCCAGTTCCCTTAACTACTCCTCAGAAGGTTTGGCCTCCATCTTGGTTGCTTTGATCAGCATCCCTTCCAGAGGTCCTCCTTGTATGGTGATGACCAGCACTGGACAGGATATTCCAGGCGTGGTCTGAGCAGCAAAGCTTGGAGGGGGCTAACAGTTCCTGTGATCTCAATACTGTCCCTGGTGATGCAGTGACTCTTTGGGCAGCTGCAATCGCTGCTGTCTGAGGACTACTCTCCTCTCTGGTCTGCCTCAGGAGAACTGCTGGCACCTATGCCATGCCTGGACATCTGGCTCTTCCTTGTCTCAGGGCAGAAAACATTGTTGTGTCAGATCAAGGCAGAACTGATATTAGGCAGGGGGTGTCACCTGCTGGGCTTAGCTCTGCCCTCAGCCCCATCGATTGATTCTGCCTAGCACCGAGGAGAGAGAGGGGGGGAGTAGAAGGCCTCCCGCCTCTCACCCTGCAGTTTCCTGTGGGCGGGGGAGGGGATCCCAAAAGGAAGCCAAAGAGGTTGCTTGCTGGAAGGATGGCTGTGCTGATACCAGTGGGACTGCTCCCATTCTACAGCTCCTCGGTTTGGACTCTAAGCTGTTGTCATCTGGCCAGGTGGTGGCTTTTTCCTGTCCTGTCTGTGGGCCTGGGGTTTCCCTTGTGACTGTGCCAGGAACCAATCTGACTGTGGCTGGATTCCCATCTGGTGCATCATTTACCTCACTTCTACTGCTTCTCAGTGGTGCAGGACAGGAGGGTCCCCAGGAATAAGGGCCCGGGACATTGTTGCACCCAGTGGCTCCAGCATCTGCTGTGCGTGAGGCCTGAACGCTGAAAGGCAGGTGGCAGTCAGGTGCAGGGCTTACCTTGCGGAGAGGATAATCACCCGAGCTTCCAGTTCTTTGGCTTCCAGCAGCAGTGAAGTCACATTTTTTGTCCCTGGTTCAAACTGAAGCACCTTCTCAGCCTGCAATGGGTGTGAGCGAGAGGGATTAGTGCAAAGGCCCCAGAGCTGAGTCAGTACCATGCTTTCTAGGAAAGAGAATTCCATCCCTCTTTCAAAGCACTGCTAGGCATGGAAAGGAAGGGCAGAGGGAAGTTATTTTTTCTTTTCTCTTTTTTTTCTTTCTTTTCTTTTTCTCTTAGGGTTTTTCCCCCTTTCTTTGATATTAATCGATACTGTTTTCTCTTTAATTTTAAAAAACTTTTGCACTGTGCATGCAGTCACTCAAGACTCAAAGAGAGGCGTGCATTTGTAGAGAAAAGAGGAAAAAAAGGCATATATAAGTATCATTGATACATATTTGTTCATTTGCAATGCAATTGAAAACTCAAACCAGTGTTGTTTTTCAGAAAAACAAAACCAAACAATAAACCAGGGGAACTCAAAATTTTTGAAAATGCACAAGGTTCATCTTGGGAAGGTGGGGAATCAAAGTGAAAGTTTCACGCCAAGGAACCATTTCTTTTTTGGCAGGGGGTGGGGGGAGAAGAGGAAAGGAAAGGACAGCAGGGAGGGATTGGTTCAATTTTTCAAGAAAGAAAGAAAAAAAATACTTGCAAGTTGATTATTGCTTTACATGCATGTCTCCAAAACAAATATTTCCAGGGCTGGCTTGCTACATTTCCATTCTCAGGGTCAAACCAAACTTATCCCAACATAAAATAACGTGCTACCAAAAACATGGAGTTTGCTTGCTTGCTTGGTACATATTTTTTTGATTCTGATTCTGATTTTTAATTAATTTTTCCTTGTGCCTGTGGCCAAGTTCATCATTTTGCTAGTTAGGTTGGTGGGCGGCGTGCATTGTCCATGCAAATATACCTTGGGTCCTCGCTTGCTGTCATAGGATAGTTGTTCGAGGCTGTCATAGTTCCTTTTTTTACTCTGATGAATAATGTGCACAGAAAAAATATGTAGACACAGAAGAATATTATAAACAGTTGAAAAAAAATGACGTGTAGTAAAGCAATCCAATATCCAACTCTTTCTCCACTGTTTGTGAAAAGGGGACGCTATAACCCTGGAGCACGCAAAACCCAGGAGAGAGGGGGCCCTCTGGCCCCTCCCCAGCTGAACCTGGCTCCGTCTTGCCTCCCCTCTCGCTTGCTACGTCTTTCTCGCTGTCGAGCATTGGAGCATACAGCAAGTATTATAAGTTTCCGTAACAGGCACGTGCAACCCGATCTATTGGTCAACCATGATCATTTGTCCTGGATTGCATCCATTTGGAAGCCAGGAAAGCCAGAGGAGAAGATAAGATTCCTTTGGTAGCTGATCTGGATAAGCAGCTTTCCAGATGGCTGTGTGGACATCCAATAAGACCTCAGGGGCTAAAAGGAGGCCAGATGCAGACAGATGCAAGAGAGGTGGTTGCACAAAGATGAAATGGGACGTTCCTTCTCATCGCCTTCTCCAGCTTTCAGAGAGAGAGGGAAGCATGAGAAGAGCTTTGGTGGAATAAACGGAAGGGTTTCCCCGCCATCAGGGATGGCCAAACTGCCCGCCTCTGCAGCTGATTCCAGGGTTCGCAAGGACCCCGGCTCTGAAAATGGAGCACCTCCTGAACTGTGGTGACTGGCCGATCCACTCCACCACCACCACCACCACCCCTCTGCGTAATCCCTCTTTCATGAAAAGTACATTAAAGCCGTTAAAATGCCACACCATGCCATGGATCATAGCCAGGGCTTCCTATGAGATCTCTGAGCCAAGCCACATCCCCTTAGAGAACAGTCAGCGTCCCAGAGCAATCATGAGGGTTGCAATCCTATTGGGACTGGCTAGATGCCAGTGCACTGAGCTGTGGTTTTGAACAATCCTGGCTAGGACTATGCAGTCAAAGCAGCCAAAAAAAGAAGGGATCCCCCAGGCTTTGCAGGAGCCACTGCTCTGGCCTTCTGCCCTGCCAGCTGAGCCTCTGATAAGGCTGGCAAGGCTGATAAGTTGGGAAGCTCTTTAAAAATATTCTCTCCATTCTAATCTGGAAGAGCATTTTCTAAACTTGGGGCAACTATAGGTTTAGTTTATAGCGGCTTTGGTTTGATTATGTTGTTCTGATAGGGTGTGGAAAGAAAGTTTTAAATAAGACCTTTCCATACAGATTCCATACAGAGACTGAGGCTCAACGAGCAACCTTTTCTGATCCAAGGCAGAGCCATATTCTGGACGCTGCCTGCCCACAGAGGGTCATTGCATCTGTCCTGTTCTTAGTTTTGTTTGAACGAAAAGTTGCTGTTAGCAGGAATGGTGGTGACCAGTGCTACCCTTCTGAAATTATGTTTCTGTCTTTGCAGAGATGAGAAGATGGTTCTATGAATTGCAGTTCTAGGATATGTTGGAATGGGGAGGGGGGAGGGGGGGGCACCATACAGGGCATGTAATTGCCACAGCCGAAAGATAACTTGGACTGCTTGTACATAACACGTTGCTTGCTCCTTCAGATTCTCCGTAAACGCCATACTTGCTTCAAGCACGGACAAATGCTTTTGCAGAACCAATGGCTCAGGCAGGTAGAAACTGTCTGGGGGAGGGCAGTTCGTTTAATTCTAGAAGTGTGGGGGCAGGGAGACAGTGATCCTCATACATGGCTGAGGACCAGAAAGCCCTGCTTTTCTATCACGATGTGGCTGCTGACGGCCAGAGAGCAGATCGGGCAGAAACTGGCTCTGTTGCTGTTGCTGCTGCTGTTGCTGCTGCTGCTGCTGCTGCTGCTGCTGCTGCTGCTGCTGCTGCTGTTCAGAGCTTGGAGTGGGGGTTGTCTGACTGAAGCCTCTGGATAACTCAGTGAAAGAAGAGAGAAGGAGAGAGACCTACTCTAGAGTAACCTCTTTGCTGCTGGTCTCGCCATCTGACCGTTTTATCAGATCGATCCTTTTATCCATACTGTCTCCCCAAAAGAGCTGCAGAGACAACTGTAGGGAGCATCTGACAATGCCCATGTCATTCGCCCAGATCAAAGAGGAATCAGACACATCTATGTAGGTCAGCTTGTAAAGAGAGCCCTGGGTGGCTTTTCACTGGCATGTCAGAACAGGAGGCATTTAGACATTTGCAGGATTTTTGCATTTCTGGACGAGGGTCAGATTTCATAACTGAGTGTCCATTTATTAAAGGGAAACCAACCAACACATAGAAAAGCAGCAGTTCTTAGCTCGAGCTCTCCTTGCTATACTAGTTGTCTGTGTATGCAGAGAGATTTATTGGATGAGGGGAATATATTGATGTGAATCTCCCTTTCCACCCATTTTTTACAGCAATCTCTGTCCTGTCTGCATAGTTCTGTCTAGGTCAGTGGGAACTGCAGAGGGGAAACGGGTCTGATTTCTCTGCCTGGTAACCATTAGCTGTGTAGTCCAGTGAAGGCCACAAAGCCAGTGCATATTAATAACAGCCAGTAGAAAAAGGCTATAGCACATCTGCACCATCATTTACTTTCTTTTTGAATACAGAACAAAACTTTTGCCTTACAAGTCATTGTGTCAACATAAAGGTGACTTTTTTATGCTTTGCAGGGAGGAAGAAGATGCTCTTTCTCTGACCTTGGTTATGGTTATGAATTGTCAGTCTTACGATGCAAATTGATTGGCAGTATAAATTCTTGTAGAAAGGGATCAGAGTTTAGAAGGAATGTAGAAGATGCTTAGGGAGAACGGGGGAGGCAGAAAGGCATGTCAGCAAGCTGGGAAGCGAAAGTAACTGGAAGTATCCTAAAGGGAGCCAAGGATCCTGCTGCTGTACAGGAACAAGCCTGACTCCAAAGTATTCTAGCAAGACCGAGCTAGTAGGAATCAGGGAGCCCATGGAAGGGACAAGGCGTGCTAGGACCTGAGATGTTCAGCTAACCATTTTCCCTCTCTTTCTTTCTTTCTTTCTTTCTTTCTTTCTTTCTTTCTTTCTTTCTTTCTTTCTTTCTTTCTTTCTTTCTTTCTTTCTTATGTTTTCTCTCTCTCTTTCTCTCTCTCTCTTACACTCTCTTTCTCTCCCTCTGACCCCAGCTGGCCCACAAGAGACCAGGAGGCCTTGGGTAGCTTCCTTACTACTCTGGAGATCTTTCTCTTATCAGCACACTCGCCATTGAGGGATGGGGATTTGCAAAGCTCCAGGTTATGTTTCTCCTCATTTCACAGTTGTGCCGGTTTCGTTTGCATGTTTTTGTTTTCTCTCTTTTTTTTTAATGCAGAAGGTTTTTGACCATGGTAAAGCAAGTGAAATGAATAAGAGTACAAAGTTTCGTTAGGTACTACTCAAGAGACACCGTTGATGCTTAAAGCATAATGTTAGTCATGTTAACAATGGGAAGAAAGAAGGTGTTTTACATACACGGCTCTACGTACATACAACAAGCCTGAGACTTTTAAAGATTCTGCTGTATCCACAGAGGTTTAGGCAGTGGAGTGTGGGGGATACTGACCTTGGATTCCTTCTCTTCCAAGAGGGTCTCCAGCTTCTTTTGGGCAGCTCGCCCTTCGTGGTCATCGCTGACAATGAGGATGATATGGTTCCACTTGTAAAAGCGCATCATCTCGAACCAAACGTTGGACTGGTGGGAGTAGGGGGGCACCGTTCGTAGGAAGGACAGGTGAATACTCTGCAAATAAAACACAGGAGCAAACCAAAAGTCTGAAAGGAAAAAGGCTACACTGTTGGGAGGTTGAAAGTGGTCAATGACCACTTGAGTGGTCGTCTTTATAAGGAATCCAGAAAACAAACTCCAGGATTTTATTTTGTTCTCCAGGGACGGGTTTATAAGCCTTTTACTTTACCCCGATGCATCTTTTTAAAGCTCAATTGCTTTTGAAAAGATCCTGTTTCCATGTGCTGGCCACCAAAGATCTATAGATCACCCCCAGACGGTAAGCAAGGACTTTTCATCATTTGTGTTTTAATGGCCTGTTCTAGGAATAGGAAAGTCATCAGCATGCCTAGAAGGCAGCAGCCAAGATGACAGAGGGCTTGGAAGGAAAAAACTTATAGGAAAAAGTTGGTGGCACCGTCCAGTATGTTTATCCTGGAGAAGGGAAGACTACAGGGACTCATGATGGTTGTCTTTTTTTTTTCTTTTTTTTTGGGTTATTTCAACTTATATGCCGCCCTTCTCCGGAGACTCAGGGCGGCTTACAATTTCTTAAGCACAAATCAATGTGCTTAGCCAATGTGCATAGTCTTCAAGTATCTGAAGGAATGTTGTGTAAAAGAGAGCTCAGAATTGTTCCAGGGGATGGACAAGAAACAAGGAACTTAAATTACAAGGAACACAAGAAGTGAAAGAATATTCTACCTCTTACCATAATATACACACACTAGTATTAGCAGTAATAATAACAGTAGTATTAGTCATGATAATAATGAGATTGTTACCTTATCTGAATATATGGACATGCGAGTGGTCAGCCCAAGGACAGGAATCCGATAGAACCCAGCTGTGTATGACACCGGTGTTGGTGTCAAGTGGTCATTTGGAGCTGGTGGGTGGCTCACTAAGATGGCATACACCTGTAGGATACAGCACACCGACACTGGTTCACACATGGGACCCCGTCTCTGCCCTGGAAACACCGGCTGCTTCTAATGCTAGTAGTTGGACTGGTGAAATGGGTCAGGCGATTACATTCTTCAAGGATGCCTTTACTTGGCTTCTTTCTGACTTTGTTATTTCTCTATTACAAAATGAGCAAATGTTCTCTAGAGATTTTTTTCTTATCACCCAAACTTTAAAAATTTACTTTCAAAATGCCATTTGTCAGTTCTTGTTTAAAATAGACAAAAATGTTTTTTAAAGAGAGGAGATACTCTGTGAGACTGCACAGCCATTTGCCCTGGCATTAAGAACTCATTATGATAAGCAGAGAACTCCTGTCAGTGCACACAGCCGGTTTAGAGTGCTGGAGACTTAGTCTTGTCCTCTTCTTTTGAATCAGTTCGGCTTCTTTTTTTTCCTGCTTATACAGAATATAAGCTTGGGACTTGAGAAGGGTCAGTGTTTCTGAGATGATACAGGTAGTCCTTAACTTACAACAGTTCGCTTAGTGAATGTTCAAAGTTATAATGGCACTGAAAAAAGTGACTTATGACCATTTCCCACACTTATGACACTTGCAGCATCCCCATGGTCACGTGGTTTATATTCAGCTACTTGACAGCTGGTTCATATTTATGACGGTTGCACTCTCCTGGGGTCATATTTTGTGACCTTCTGACCAGCAAAGTCAACAGGGAAGCCAGATTTACTTAACAAGTTACTAATTTAACAACTGCAGTGATTCACAACAAATGTGGCAAGAAAAGTCATAAAATGAGGCAAAACTAAAACACATTTCTCACTTAGCAACATAATTCTGTGGTCAATTGTGGTTGTAAGTCGAGGATTACCTGTACTCTTCTTAATTAGCCACTTATGAAAGAATACTTCCTGAATGTCTCTTTTGGGCAGGACAATTTGCATTTCTGAAATGTTGTAATTTGCTTTTTGTTATGGAATTACAATTCCATTTAAAGCTTGTTTGCTTGATCATAGAGGTATTTGGGATTTTAAAGTATTATTTCAAACACGTCTTTGGCTAGAAACAGCAGCAAGGTGTAATTTAGTGTTTTATGCAAGTCAATAGAACTGAACTAATTCAGGGACCGTGTTAGGGGAACCCAGACAGAATTGGTATCAGCTGTGAAATTCATTCTCATTAGTCTTCTATTATTAAAACAAATCAGTGTTTTATTATTTCCTGGCATGATTTGGGAGATAAGTCTTATCCTTGTGATAAAATTCTGGTGGCCCCCACTGGATGTTCTGGACTGTAACTCCCAGGGTACGAGATTGGGTCCAGCTGACGTAGATGCTTCCTAGCTACCCTGTGTGAGGAGTGTCAGCTTTCCTGAGGCTGTTGTGCTTCTGATGACTTGCATGAATCTTTCCAAGGCATTTACAAGGTCAGAAGGAGTCCCCTTGGAACAGCAGGCTAGATAATATGATTTATTTAACTGCACATTTAGCATGGAAGTGTAATGTCTCCCCCAGGGCCGTTTCAGGTGAAAGAGTCAGTTGAGATTCTGAGAAAGAGAGGGCGCGGGAGGGGCAGTTGCAAGGGGAGCAGGCAATGCAAGAACGGGGGCTTGTCTTCTCTTCCACTCTGGGGAAGAATTTGGCCCCAACCCAAAGGGAAGGCTAGCATTTGCCTGACCATCAAGCCGTCCCCTTGATTTGCAATGGGCTGAATTAACAAATGCATGCCGATTTTTTTTCTTTCTGTGATGTATACCATCCAGCTTCCTTGGGGAACCAATTTTGAAAATAGTCCCCAATTAGCATAATACATAAATTAGGTTTAGAACCACCCGTGATGATTGAAATGACTGTTGACCAAGTTAAACCACCAGTTTATCCAGCCCCTTAGCGTTAGGGTTAGGGCTAGGGTTAGGGTTAGAGTGCAGAAAGTCCTTGATCTGAGTCTTCCCGTGGTGGGGGGGAAGGGATGTCAGGGAGAGCAATG
>JANHFM010000927.1:174599-185560 GCA_032468115.1 Grayia smithii
GGGGGGCGGGAGACAAAATGCTGGTCATAGCAGAAAAGCCCCACCTAATTGATTGTGTCTTAAGATGGAATGCAGAAGACGTGAGGCAACTTTAATTAAATTAGCCATACATGATATATTCACGGAGAGGTTTGAATTGCACTGAGTGCTGCAAAGAAGAAGCTATCAGAATATCTGTTACGCCCCCTCCTCTGCCAGCATAAAGCCAGTAGTGCTTGAGCCTCCAGCCCTGAAGGAGATGCGTGTAACCTTTTTGATGGGTGAGGCCTTCACGCTTCAGGCCCTCTTATCTGCATGGTTTCACTCCTCTTGGCTGTCTGCTTCACTGCAGAAGGTTAAATGCCACTGAGGACAGAAAGACCCACACCCCAAATAGTACATCCTAAAAGTTAAAATATTGCAACAAGACCCGAGGCGCTGCCACCTTCACGCACCCAACTTCAAATTAATGACACAGATTTACCTGGCCTCTTTGGCGTAATTCTACCTTTTCTTTTGGTTTTGCTCATCACGAAGGGAGGGGATTTGGATGGCAACCCGTGTGCCCTCGGAACTGTACTGACAAGCGAGGGGCTCTGCCTGAGATGAGGATCTTCAGGCTATTTGGTCTCAAACAGACACGTTTCTTTGGCATCAGATCTGGGAAGGAGGCCTTTCGACCTCAAGCCTGTAAACAAAGACAAGGATGGGAGGGTGCTTATTCCTGGGAATGCATTCTCAATGCGGTTCTTCTCTTCGCTTAGACACAGAAGCGGCATCAGGCGAAGGAGCCTCCCCGGGGAGTAAGTATCGACACCCTTCTCAAATTGTGAGGAGTGATGCTTTGCGAGCAAAAGGTCCCCCCGGTTACAGGTTCTGGGAGAGGAGAGGGAAGCCTCCTTTGTGCTCAAGACGCCGGAGAGCTGCTGCCAGTCAGAGTCCAGAGAGTGGGCGAGCTGGACCCAAAGCTGACCTGAAGCCAACCGGTCGGCCGTCGCCATTCTGTTGCAAAGAAGCCTGGTGGGGCCAGTGGGGAAACGCCCCTCACTGCCAGTTGGCCAGTGTGAAATGCAGCTGCCCTGCTGTGGCACCATGTGCTGGTGAAGAAGAGGCTCCATCGTTTGGCGACTTTTGTCTTGTTTTGCCCCTGTGCTGATCTTCCCCTCCATTGTTTGCTCTCTTTGCTTTGTATTTTTTGCTAAATTGTTTTCCGCGTTGGAAAAATACTCTTAACAAAGGAAGGCAACAACCTCGTTAATAATTGGGATATCATGAAGCCGGTGGTTTATGTTTCCTTACTTTGGATCCTCTGATCCACCTGAATACTGTTAGGGATGGGTATCACCCAAGGATTGGGGTATGTGTATGTCTCTAGCACTGCATTTCCCCCCTCCCCAAAGCATCAAAACAGAACAAGAAAAATGCTGCTTTCCTTGATTTGGAGCATGATTTTCTCTCCTCCAAAATCCCTTGGTGTCAAAACATTTTGAGTCCCTGAGACGGTTCCATCCTTTGTTCAAGATTAGAGCTTTCAGGGCATTTGTTGAAGTTGAGGTGTGCTCAGACCAGAGAGCAGCCGGAGGCGAGAGAGTTGGTGGAAAGAGGGTCTGTGCATGGGGACTCCTTGGGGAAGCCTTGGTTCTCCTTGGAGTTTCTCGAACATTGTGCTCTTTCCTCCCCACAGATAACTTTAGGTACACGTGTGACATTTGTGGGAAGAAGTACAAATACTACAGTTGCTTCCAAGAGCACAGAGACCTGCATGCGGTGGATGGTGAGTGTCGATGTCTGGATCACTTGGCGAGAAGAGGAGAGTCCCCGTTCTTACAGAATGCTAAGCAGGAGCTTAGTCAGCCCTCATTCCCACCCTCCCAACGAAGCTATAGGAGTTCGGAAATATTGATGGCTAAGCTCAAGCGGCAGCTTATCAGAACAAGCCAGGATTTCCATTTAACCCTTGTGCTTCCAGAAAATCTTGAATTTAAGCCAAACGTGGCTTGAATGTAAGAGTTGCTGAAAGAAAGGGAAGGGAAAGGAAGCACGGGGCAGGCAAGCCTGCAGGCTCTCGTACCCATTCTCAGGACCTTTAGTTATCGCTTAGAGCTCTTCGCAGGTAACCCAGCCCTGCATTTTATGGAAAGAAACTGTGGAGGGGAGCTCTTGTGCAGGGCTGTTGACACCATTGTGTGAGAGCTGCAAAAAACAAAATCCAAGGGAAAACATTAGAACGTTATTGTTGTGCGTGTCTATCTACATGTACCCAGCTAGTTGAGAGTCATAATAGCATACAACTTTTGGCAATAAAGTTTCAGCCAGTAGAAACTTCTGGCTAAATGATTGTAACACTTTAGGAAGACTTTGGCTGAGGAACATTAGGGCAAATGCTCAATGGATGGAGAATGGAGCTGTAGCACTCAGGCCGGAAGCCCTGCCTTGTTGCAATTTGAGGCACCTGTGGGTGTGTGCAGAGATTAATCTACTCAGTTGGGAGAAAGAGTGCCTGTTTGGTTGATAGGACAGTCTTGAGGGCTGTTGGTATAGGTAGGCCGGTTGTGTTGTTTTTTGGAACTGTTCTGACTCTTGTAAGAATGACTGCAGTTTTTTGCAATCAAGTTGTCACACTTGAAAAAGAAATAATTAGTGCAAATTTTATATCTTGAATTGGAAATATGCAGCTTATAATTAGTCACTTTAATAGGCAGATTATCAAGAAAAATATAATCAGTAAAAATACTATACAAGTGTAAAACGTATGTTAGTCTATAAGTCATTACCACAATAGAATGTCGGTTCTTTTCTTGTTCTTTTTGCTTATACTCTGTCAGTGTTTTCTTGCCCAAGTTTTAAAAAAAGTTTTTAAAAAGCTTCAAACAGGAGCAAGCTGAAATGTTGCTTATGTTGACTTTATGAAGCTTCTTACTCTCTTGTTACCAATTCTGCTGAAGGTGAGGGTGACCCAGGGCAGCGGATGAGAGCAGGGCCTGAGGGATAAAGCCAGGGAGGCCTTTCCACATGCCCCGATCAGCTCTCTCCTCCTTCTCTCCTCTTGCAGACCCCTACGACCAAGCAATGATTGCCAAGGAGGAGGTGAAAGAAGAGGAGCCCGAGCCCTTTCAGAAGATTGGTCCAAGTACGATTGACCAAGTTTGCAACTTAAGTAATTAACTAGCTTTCAGTGTCTCAGAGCTGAGGTTTCAGGCCCAAGCCAGGGATGGAGCGGTTCTCGCAGAGTCGGGAAGCTCTCACTAGTCCAACGGAAAGAGCTTTGCCTGTGTGGGACCCAGGCTCCCTTCCTCTTGGCTGGTGACAGACCGGAAAATCTTCCTTGGATGTATCTTTCACTGGGTATGGTTTAAGGAGCACCAATAGTAACTGCCAGGTTTTCCAAGGTGTAACAGGCAGAATAACTCCCAGGATGCCTGAAAGCTGCTTGGTATCAGGTCTGCTCGTTGGTCTATCTGTCCCACTGACTGGCTGCAGGGCTCGGAACGTCCGTTCAAGCAGAGGGGGTTTTCCCAGCCCTTCCCTGGAAACGCAGGGGTGAACCTGGACCTTTTGCACACAAAGCAACAGCTCGGACTGTGGCCATTCATCAGGAGACAAGCAACCTGCTTGTAAAAAGCACTCCTAAGTAAACAGAAAATTAATCTTCCACGTTTGACATAGAGAAGAAACAAACACGGTTGAGTTGGGGAATTATAAAAATATTCTTGCTTAATGTTACATACTTTCATAAGCATCTGGTTAAAACAATCCAATTTGCCCAAAGTGGTTAGATGTAAATATTTTATCGCAAAGAGAAGGAATTAAGTGCATGTTATTTATTTTAATCATTATATTCAGACATATGCAAAACATTCCACTTGCATTTCTCATGACTTAATTTTAGAATTCACAAAGAGCTCTTCATTAAAGGGGAAGATATTGTCTGAGTATTGTCCTCTGGGATAAAAAAAAGTCAATTACAATTTTGCAGTGTTCTAATTCGATTGCTGCTGCATTCCTTGTTATATTAACCATATTTTCTTCAGGAACAGGGTGAAATTGAGGGTGTGGAGCAATATTAAAACTAGAAATTGATCTTGATCTGAGATGATAACTACCCCTTGTAAGCACTGATGAGAGAGCGAGCCCACTCCCAAATGCTGCTTCTGCAAAAGGAAGTCTTGCCTCTGTAGCAGCCGTGTCTTTTCAGCCTCTCTCCAGGAAAGAGAGCTGGGGCAAAACAGAGGAAACCGTGAAGGGCGGTGCCCAGGGCCCCCTTGGAACTCATCTTATGAGGCCATGTGGGAAATGTCCACCCTGCTGTGCTCTGAATTGAGATCCATGTTTGGGTCAAGGGTTTTTGGGAAAACCTTTTCTCCTTCTAAAAATTGTTTTCTTGCTTTGTAGAAACAGGCAACTATACCTGCGAATTCTGTGGCAAGCAGTACAAGTACTACACGCCATACCAGGAACACGTGGCCTTACATGCACCAATCAGTGAGTATCCAGCTGTGACACAGCAGCCGGGGAGAGCCTGGGATCCAGGGTCTTTCAAGGCAGAGACCAATCGCACAACCAAAGTGATCACAAGGGACAGGCTAGCATATCTTCCCGGTAGCTGTACTTTGAGGATATACTTTGAGAGAAGGAGTTGTTCATATTTCAGTGCAAATATTCAGGCCAGATTGCCTATAATTAACACTATATTAAACTATAAATAAAATTACACCTGTATTTTGCAGTTTACACATTTTTGACAGTGTAGATTTTTCAGCTGGACCTATCACCTGCTTATGGCTTATATAAGATACTGTAGCTGTTTCTCTCAGTAAATTGAAATATTCAAAAGTTTGGGAACCCCATCTGCTTACTGGTTGCAGTCCTCAACTTCCAAGGACTGGCCCCTTGGTCCCATTCTCCTCCCTGCACCTGTTGTAATCTGGGGGGGTTTGTGGCCAAGTGCTGCTGCAGAGGCTTCGTAGGAAAATCGGTGGTGTCAAATTCAACACATCCTTCGGTCTTCTTATGCTGCGGAGAAGATTGCCTGTAGCCTCCTAGAGTCATCTTATCAGGGAGATGAACGGCATTATAAATATAATAAATAATTTGTCTTGATTGAGGTTGAGTTTATTGTGCCAATAAGTTACTCGTCCCAAAGCCATTGGGAGTGGAACTTTGGAGGCCGGCCACCTCCCGGCCTGGAGGTCTTTATTAACTCTCGTGTGCTGTTGACAGACCTGTTGAATTAGGTCTGTTCCTCCTCTTGCCCCGCATCCTCTGTCAGGCTCCTTGGGTTACCCTAATTGTGCGAGCAGAGGGAGAACAGCTTTGTGCTCTGTTCTCTGTGTAAGTTTTTTTTTTTCTTGAACGGCCCCCCCTCCATTGGGTCCCCTTACCCCAAAGTATAGTCCAGGTGTTGTCAGTGGTGCTTTAAGATTGTAGCAAGTCCCGTCCCCCCCCGAAATTCCCCTAATAGTTGCAATGTCCGTTCTCCTATGCGCTGCTTGAGAGTCCAAGCAATGGGTAATACTCTCTTCCGATTGGCCAGAGACCGAGTAAATTTGCACGCCTCCTCCTTCCCCTTGTGCTCCAGTTTATTTACTCAGTCCGGCCTTAAGACTTATCTTTTTCTTGCTCCATTGCTTGAACTTTCTAAATAGCCATACTTTTATTCCTTTTTTTTGGCCTTTTTCCTTTAAATTCTAATTTTAGTTCCATTGCCTGTCTCCTCTCTCTAACAAGCAGGCAGGCTTTGTTTTCACACCCGGGAGCTCTACGACGCATTTCAAGAGGCGGGGGCCATTTTCTTCCCTACTGGCGGCCATGCGGAGCTCCGTTTTTTTGGCGGATCGCCGCAGCGGAGGCTCCTGAAGCAGCAGGGAGTCGTCTATCGCTCCCTTTTGTCGGCGACTACCTTCCTTGCTCGCAGCTGGCTGGTGCGCTGCAAAGAGTCGCCCTTCGCCATTTAGCGCCGCGGAGGCGATCCAGAGGCTGCGGCAAACCTCTCCGTGACAGGGAGGGGCTCTTCTGGTCTCATTGCAATTGATCGACTTCCTCTATACCTCCCTCGGCCGAGGGAGGCTTCTGGATCGGCGTAGGCCGCAGCCACGCAGTACAGGAGGCCCGGAAGAACTTCAGGCACCATTTTGCCTCCACTCTCAGGCGCGCCTCGTGGGATCACCCTCCAGACCTCTTCTCAACTGTAAGTCAGCCTCGAGAGCACTGAGGAGCCATGGTGTCGACTCTGCGCTGTTTGGGGGATAGGATTGTGCCCTGTGGTGTCGGTGGCCTACTTTCTCCCAGGAATCCCTGCGGTGGACTATTAAGCGCTTAGAGGTCGTGGTATTGGCCTCGCGCTATTATATTGCCCCCTCCCCCCCAGAGTTAGTGCTGACAAGCTGTGGTGTCGGCTTGGCGCAATGACAAGGCATCAACTCTAGCTTTTACGGCTATTCCAGGATGGTGGATTGCAGTTGCTCTCCATCCCTGGCCTCTTCCCCCTCTATCAGAGAATCCAGCCCTGTTGAGGTCCAACCCTCAAAAAAGGGGAAATCCAGAGCAAAAGGATCCACTACCAGGTCACAGAGCAGGAGGCCATTCCAGTGCCCAAGTTCTTTGTTGACACGATACAGAGGCAGTGGGCCCAGCCTGGGTCCATGCCCTCTCCCAGTAGCATGGACAAACGATTATACACAGTGGAACAGGAGCTAGAGGACCTCCTAGCATTACCCACTGTAATGTTCCCTTGGCCAGCCTCGCCACATCCACGCTCCTACCTTCTGATTCAGCAGAAGGTCTTAAAGCGGAGGATAGAAGAGTGGAATTGGCAGCCCGTAGGACCCAACATGCTGCTTCCTGGGCTATTCGTTCCGCCACGACAGCCTCATTTTTCCACCGCACATCGTTGATCTGGCTGAGACAAATACAGGCGAGGGCTTCTTCCGAAGATGCCCGCCTACAACAGGATATAAACAAGCTGATTTGCAGCAGCTGAGTTCTCAGCAGATGCCATGCTAAACTCGGCAAAGTTTGCCTCAAGGGCATTAGTGTCCAATGTCACCTCACGACTTTTATTATGGCTCTGCCATTGGCAGGCCGATATGAAGACCAAATGGCGGTTGGTGGCCGTTCCTTTCAGGGGTGTTTCCCTTTTCGGCAAGGCGTTGGATCCCATCCTTGTGGAGGGAAGGGATAAAAAGAAGGTTCTCCCCTTGGCTCACAGAAGAGCTGAACACAGGAATGCCTTCCCTTACCGCTAAGTGCCCTTTCGTTCACAAGATCCGGGATTCCAGGGGCCTGTCTATCATCGGTCCTTTCAACAGACCGCAGACCACCCACAGGAGAGGCACTCTTTCAGGGACCGCGGCAGATCACACGCCCCATGTCCCTTTCGCGGATCCAGTTCCTGATCCTTTCGTTGATCGAAGTGACTGTTTGCATCCAGGCCCCATTGGCGGTCGGCTTGCACCTTCGCAGACCGCTGGCATCGTACTATGCCTGGGCCTTGCAAACCATAACTCTAGGTCTTGGCCTAGAATTCAATTCGGCATCCCCAAGATGTTTTATTCAATGCTCAGCGTCCAGGGATCACACCAAGAGAGCTCTGATGGAAGCCGAAATCCATCATTTACTCTCTCATTCACGCAATAGAACCTGTTCCACCACAACATCAGGGTTCCGGCTTCTATTTGATTCTTTTCTTGGTGCAGAAAAAATCGGGAGGCACCAGAGCAATTTTAGACCTAAAGATGCTCAATGTCCACGTTGAATACCGTCGCTTCGAAATGCACTCCCTCCATAGCATATTGGCGGGTATCAGAAAGGAGATCTTCTGTCATCCATCAACCTCAAAGAGGCATATCTCCATATCTCCATACTCCCATCAGACCATCTCACAGATGGTTCCTACGCTTCTGCTACACGGGGACCCATTTCCAATACAGGGCCCCGCCCTTCGGACTTTCCCCTGCTCCACGGGCATTCACAAAGATTCCGGAGGTGGTAGCAGCCCACCTGTGCACCATTCCCATCAGAATACAATGCTACTTAGATGACATTCTCGTCCAGTCATCGAACCTTCCACAAGCACTATCAGATCTCCACATCACTCTCCAGGTTCTTCGGGAGCACGGCTTCACTGTCAAGCTGGACAAGAGCCAGTTACACCCAACTACCAAGTTGGTTCATCTGGGTGGCCGGATCAACACCCTGTCCTGCCAGGTGTTTCTATCCCCAGAACGTCTCGCCAACATTCGAGACACCGTACCCAAACTTCTGGGCCAAATGATTTCCAGCCTGTCAATTGTTCCCTGGGTGAGACTTCACTCTTGGGAGCTCCAATGGCTGCTTCTGCCCAGCCAGAGTGCAGGCCTCAGCAACACCTCAACAAAGTTCAACATTCCCCCGAGAGTTCTCAGGTCCCTATCATGGTGGACCTCCTCAGCCCTGGAAAGGGGCTGCAGTTTCAAAGAACCCAACTGTCTGGCCCTGACCACAGACGTCAGTCTCCACGGTTGGGGGCCCCACCTACAGGATCAGGTGGCACAAGGACTCTGGTCCCCATCGGACCTCCTTCAGGACATCAACTGGCAGGAATCGAGGGCAGCTCACCTGACCCTCTGCCACTTCAGGACCAGTCTAGAGGAACAACATGCGCTTCTCCTGACGGACAACATGACCGCCAAAGCACATCTCAACCATCAGGGGGGCACACGCTCACGTCCCCTCATGCGCGAAACAAGAGAATTCAGAATGTGGGCAGAACATCACCTACTCTCCCTTCGGGCAGAGCACATCTCGGGGGTCTCCAACACCCAGGTGGACTGGCTGAGCAAGGAGACCATCGATCTCTCAGAGTGGCAACTACATCCAGCCCTCTTTCTTTAGTTGACAGCCAAGTTCGGTCTACCTCCGGTGGATCTCTTCACTACCCCCAAAAACACCCAGCTCCGGCAGTTCTTCACAAGGTTCAGAAGAGCAGGGGCCGAGGGAACAAACTCGCTCCATTGCCAGCGGCCTCAAGGCCTCCTCTACGCATTCCCGCCGATTCCTCTGATTCTGAGAGTCATCCGCAAGATCCTAGAGGAACAGGCTGGTCGCCCCGTACTGGCCACGTCTGGTTTGCAGACCTCGTGAATCTCTTCATAGACCATCCCTGGAGGATTCCCTCAGACAGGATCTCCCTTTGCCAGGGGGCCATTCTCCATCTAGACCCCCAATGGCTGCAGTTGGCCATTTGGCACATGAAAGGGAGATCCTGTTAAACGACCAGTATTCGTCTAGGGTCATTGATATCATCCTGGCCTCTCGACGCCCTTCTACTAACCACATTTATGACGCCACTTGGCTTGCCTTTCGCCGTTGGTGCTCTAACAACAACAATGTCTCTCCAGCCTAATCCTACATGCCCTCACCGCGGCTCCGTTTGAACCTCTTCCATCATCCAGTCTCAAACTATTAACTATCAAGGTAGCCTTCCTAATCCACGCAGAGAATATCAGAGATGGCAGCACTCTCCATTAACCAGGAACTCTGCATCTTTCATTCTGATCAAGTCATCTTATGTCTAGACCCTACCTTTTTGCCAAAGATCAATAGTTCGTTCCATAGGTACCAGGAAGTCATTGTACCGGATTTTTGTCCCAATCCTCGACACCACAGTGAAAGGATGTGGCACAAACAGACCACCCCAATCAGGAGGACAGAATTCCCTATTTGTCTCCTTTCAGCCCAGGGCTCTGGGTCTCAAGGTTTCATCTTCAACGATCAGCCGTTGGATCAAGGCCTGTATTTCCTTCGCCTACGAGCTTCACTCGAAACCAAAGCCTGGTTGCATCACGGCATACTCGACAAGGAGTGTGGCCACCTCGACTGCTTGGACCACCCAAGCCTCCATCCTTGAAATCTGCAGAGATGAAGTTTCCCCTTCATCCGTAACTACAAGATCGACAAATTTGCATTGGCCGTGGGGTGCTACAACAGGTCCTTCCAGAAGAGGGGACCCCGGACAGCACTTCTCCCCGCTCTAGGGATATTTAGCTTGGGTGTGTCCCATTGCTTGGACTCTCTAAGCAGCGCACAGGAGAATGAACGTTGGACTTACCTGAACGTTCGTTCTCGGTGCGCTGCGTGAGAGTCCAATCCCTCCCTATTATGAGACTGGTCCAGGGTCCGGGAAGGGTTCTGTTTTTCTTACAGATTGACGTCTAATCGTGGTCCGGGAGTTCACTGATAAACTGGATCAGAAGGGGAAGGAGGAGGCGTGTTTAAGCTAATTTACTCAGTCTCTGGCCAGTCAGAAGAGAGTATTACCCATTGCTTGGACTCTCATGCAGCGCATTGGTGCAAAGCCCTTGCTGGAACAGGAAGGGATGAAAGGCAGCAGTGACCGGGCTGGCCGGCTACCTCACTCACACTGCTCTTCCGCCTGGCAAAGGGTGGACATTCTAGGCAGTGTGCCAGAAAGTTGGGGAGGGGGGAGTATTGTTGCATTGTTTACACTGATATTTTCCACCCAGTCTATGGTTTCAAGGAATTCCATCACAAGGAGAATTTGTACTCGTGTTTTATTTATGGTTTCTTTGGAGGGAGGGGAATCATGATGCCATCGGTAAGGGTCTGATTACAATCCAGATCCTATTACAGAGCGGTTGTTTTGTGGGGAAAATTGGGTGAGACAGTACTGTCGATGTTGCCTTAAGATGCTGGCATAAATGCAAGATATAAATAACTGAATAGAGTACTAAATAATGTTTTGAAGTGTAGAATGTTACGCATTTTATTTTATTTTTTTCCATCATATGTGCATGCCTTGATTGGAGCAATAAAAGATAGAATAATGAAATGAAAATGTCCCTGTGCGATTGTTTTCCATGTTAACTCTTAATTAGATGTGGCAGTAAATGGAGACTTAGTCTGTAAGTTCTTAAACGATACATCCAGATATTTAACTATCAGACTAACAGCATTAAAAATTTGGTTCAGACAAACTGTAGGAA
>JANHFM010000930.1:0-18414 GCA_032468115.1 Grayia smithii
CATTATATCAAATAAAAATTTCTAGTTCAATTTTCCACCTGTATATTCAGTCCTTACAAAGACAATACATTTATATAAGACTATTTCTGCTCTACGAATTGTGGAAGTATTACTGTGGCATATGCTCTGTCATTTATTGACTTCTTTTCCAACAGGTGCAATGTCCATTGCCATAATAGAAGAGCATACAGCCATGCTTACAAAGACCTTAGCTCCTCAGAGATCCTGGTCTGTGACACCAAATCAAATTGCACAGCCTATTCAGTTTACAAGAAACCAGGAAGAAACTTTGACTAGTCAAGGACCTACAGATGATATTCTCAAAGGAGGTCTTTCAGAAAGTGGTGAGTGACTAAGGAGGAGAAATGGGTGACTACTTCCTTCATGAAAACCCAGATCAGTCTTCTCCAACATATTGATATGTAGAAACATATTGGCTTTGGTTACACTAGCTGGAAACTCTTCCAAGTTAAAGTCTCAGCCTAAGACATTAAGTTAGGAAAGGATGTAATAAATCATCCAGGAGCAGTTTTTGTTATATACGTGGGAAGTATCCATTTTAGTATCTGTGAAAGCAAAAGGGGAGAGAAAGTGGCTTAATTATTATATTAAATAAATATAATGCATTTTACATGCTTCCTCATATGCTTCAAGAGAAAGAAACAGTATATTTAAATTCAGGCTCTCTCAGATGAGGAGGCAGTGTCATTAAACCAAAGAAAACCCATTCCCCCCCCCACCTTTCTCACCACTGCAAATTTCCACAACACTGTCATAAAGTTTGTGCAATCATGCCAGGTTCTGGTAACCATTTGCTTTAATCAGCCAATTTAGGGTAAGAGGCATCTCATTTAGCCAAAATAGTATGCTGAAGTAGTAGGTAGTGCTAAGCAGCAGTAGTTTTGTAACATGGAGAGGCGTTATTGTATTTTATTTAGTGATCTACTGGCTTATCTGGAAAAGCACTGACTTACTATTCATATTTGAAGTGAAACTCCACCAGAACTATACTGTTGAAGCTTATTAACCAGCCCTGTATTGCTGTTGGTGTTCTACAGGATTTTGTAGTTGAGGAAAACTAGATAAAAGAGAAACAGAATGCTGCCCCTCTATTCCTCCAATAATTCAAGCCCAAGTCTACATGGAAACCAGAAAGTTTGTACAGTCTTCTAATTCTGTTCACATATCTGACTAGATCTGTATCTTTTTGGTAAGAAAAGGCTATCAATTTAGTTAGGAAATGTTGAATTTTTTAAAATTATCTCATAGGAAGATAATTCCTAGTTCCTATCTCTGGAAGGAAACAAATCATGTAAGGAAGAGTTTGTACTCTATTCAAGGAAACCCATGATGGCCTTAGCATATCACATTTAGTTTGATCCTAAATACTCACAATGTGTTCTTTCTCAACTGCTCCCAAAAACATGGATTAAAATGGATTGGTACTCGGATTTCATAGCATGGTTCCAATCAAATGTGCTTGTAGTCTGAAGAACAGAGACTTCTAATTAGAGATATGAAGTAAAGATGTGGATATATTTTCTCGTTATGTTTAATCCACTAGGAAACAGAACAGGGAAAGTGGGTGGATGTTGGCTGAAACAATCAGAAATAATTTTTATCCAAAGAATGGTAACTAAAGCACTGCATATATTTCATTTTCTTCAAATTTCTACCTATTGTCCCTTCCCCAACCAAGGCAGGATCGTTGCCCCATGCTTCAAACATTACATATTTTTCTCTGATGTAAGTAAATATACCAATGAGAAATCATGTTCTCCAAGACAACAATTTTGATGAAAGACATTTAATTCTGTTTAACCATTTTCTACTCCTTGTATCTCAGGCCAGCAGCAGCTGCGGCTTGTAGATGGCCCTGAATCTTGTGCTGGACGGGTAGAAGTGTTGTACAAAGGCCAGTGGGGCACAGTGTGTGATGATGGCTGGGACTTGGTGGATGCAGCTGTTGTATGCCGTGAGTTGGACTGTGGAGCTCCACTTCTCAGTCCAGGCAATGCTCGATATGGACCAGGATCTGGACCTATCTGGTTGGATGATGTCAACTGCACTGGGAGAGAGTTTACTATAAAGAACTGTCATTCTAAGCCTTGGGGGAAGCATAACTGCAATCATCATGAAGATGCTTCTGTCATCTGCACAGGTGAGGAACTTTATTTCTATCCAAGCATTTTTAATGAGAACATCTGCCTGGCTTCTGAGAATGGTCAGAAATAACTAGTATTATGGGGAAAGAGCAGTGGTAAATCTGACACTAGTAAACATTTTCTAATTTTAGGCAGGTGGAAACGTCTGTTGTTCCAAAAACCAACTGGTAGTTCAAAGGCAACTGAACTACCAAACTCTATCACACCTGAGCCAATATCTCCAAACAATTCAGAGCTCCAAAATGTGGTGGATGTAGCAGAGATTACCACAAACACTCAGGAATTTCCAGATGAGTCAAACATAAAGTCTCTCAATCAATGGTACACTGAGGATCCTTTTTTAAAAACACCTAGTGTCAAAATTGAACAGGAAAAGGAGACAAAGCCAATAAATCCTTCAGGTATTGTTGAATCAACACTTAGTCCAAATATATTGCAGCACATGCAAGGAAAAAATTCATACAACTTCCCTAAAGCAAGATTGTCCACACACAAATGGAAAAAAGAGTCGATTTTTTCTACAGAAACTTTTCAGCCATCCTCCATCACATGGTATACAGAATCTAAAAGAGAAATAAAATCAACGACTCCTGGATTTGTAGATAAAACAATATATAATTCAGAGAACCCACACCATATTCAGGAGATGGAACCAGCTATTTCTTCAAAGATCATGTCATCATTTCAAAAAAGGAGGGAAATGCCCATTTCACAATCCATAGAATTTAAATCATTATCCATGTGGAATATTGAATCAGACAGAGAAAGGCCATCAGGAGCAGGACCTGCCCCTGAGAGAGTGCCTTCCATCTATTGGGATAGCAATGCTGAAGTGTCTCCAGTTATAAAGAACATAGAATTCAATGATGTCTTCAATGAAAATCAGGATATCACCACTGCCACATGGATTCAGGCACCTGAGAAAGTCATAAGCGCAGATGATATGAGGAATGAATTGTTTGAATTCCCAAAAAGTTTGGAAGTCACAAAAGAGGTGGAATTGCCTATAACCACAAAGAATTTGCAACCTGAAAATCACATCGAGACACCCAAAGTCATAGATTATGAAGAGAAATCAAATCAAGAAAAACAGGAGGATCCCCATCCTGTGGAACCCTCAGGTGAGTAACAGTCCCAAAGCAAGGCCCAGGATTGGATGTGCTGTGGATAATGAATCTCTATCTGGTTCCCTTTTGATAATTCTTATCTTTTTCTTTCTTGCTACCAGAAAATAAGGGTATGTAGTTAGTTTGGCGAAGAGGAACAGTAGTGGTTTGAGAAGGGGAAATATAGTTTCATTTTTCTCCTGGAGCAAAACGCCAGGAAATCAATAGCAGACATCTTGATGGGGCAGCTCCTCCTTTCTGTTAGTCTCTATCTTCCTGAAGGAAAAGGCAGATTTATTTGTTTGTTTATTTGTTATATATTTATTTAGTATTCATTCATTAAATTTATATGCCACCCATCTCACTGACAAGTGACTCAAGTTGGCTAAGGGAAAAATAATCAAAAATATAACAGCAGTAGCTAATTTTGTCTCCATAAGTATTGTCGTAACAACCCAACAACTGAGATCACAATTCACAATAAACTGTAATACGACTTCTTTGATTTTGAGTTACTGTTATTTAAACCCAGCTATTATGATGTAGCACATTTATAATTTCTTCTCTGCAATCAAAAATATGCACATGCATTCATATATACATGAATGACATGTGCACTTCACATGTGCACATGTGCACATAATGACATGTGCATGTCAACTCCTAGAATTTCTGAGCCAGTTGAAGTCTACTAATTATAAAGGGGCCATAGTTCCTCACCTCTGCTTTAGAGAAAGAGAAGTTAAACTAATGATTGCAAAGGGATCTCTAGAATACTCCAGCTATCCACCAGAAGCAAAACATACTGGCATTTTTAAATATGCTTTTTGCAAAATTCTGAAATCTCATTTTATTTCATATTCCTACAAAATGTTGTTCTAATTGCACTAGAATCTATCTTTATTTCCAATGAAGTTTTCAATTCAAGTCAACAGTACCCAAGTCCAAGAACTATGAATGGGCAGTTGGGGGACAATTTATTCAACTCAGAAGGTAAATTATGAAAAACATGTAAGTACTGAAGATAAATCTTCACTATTGGCTAGGAAAAAGTTTTTTTTTTTAGGGCATTTCTATTTCTGCAAAGCAGACTCCCCTATCCTGATGCCTTCAGTATGTATTGGGAGAACATCTCCTATCAACATAGTGGGAGTTGCAAACCCATTATAGAACATATGCATTGGATATTTAGTTCCCATAATTCTCAATGTATGCAATGTATATAGAAAGTACCAGGCTGGGAAGGATTGTTCTTTTAGTTACTAATGGGATATGTTGGGATATTGAAAAATCACTGTTTTTTTTCTCTACCACACTAGGCCTGACCAAAATCTCAGATCCAAATGTCTTATCTGCCAAACCTGCCACCTATTCTGACTGTGAATCATCCCCAGACTGTCTTATAAAACAGGAACAAAGTAAAGGAGATCAAAGATGTTGCTGTTCACCACAATCCCTGAGGAACTTGGTCCATACAATGAAAGGTCTCCATGGGGAACTAGGTTCTGTCTCTGTTGCCATGAGGAATCAAGGTTCCCAATTAGAGGCTGTAGCTCACAATCTGGCTGAGTTGTCAGCTTCTATACGTCTTCTGGTTGCAATATTGCCCTCTCTAGTACAGCCTGTCTCATCCCAATCCTTCTTATCTCCATCTGAGCAAGATAAAAGTCAGCTGGAAAATCAGCTACCCCTGAAGTGAAAAATATATGATTTTTTTGTAATGCAAAATATAGATCTTCATGCCACCAAGACACAAAAAGTCTAGTGAAACTGTGCCATAAGATGGCTAAGATCAACATGTGCAAATTTTATAATACTAAACATGTCACAGTCAGAAATTATCTCAATTCCTATGTCAGAAATACAAAATCAAATACAACTGAATATTAAAGTGCACTAAGAGAAGTTGTCAGATGAATTTTTAAGTAGTGAGCGATCCATTTATTATATTATTTACTGATTAAAACTGGGTTTTAAATGGCAGAGTCATAGATAATTTGAACCTGGATACTCCCAATTCATCTGCTATGTAGATTGGCAATTATTCTCAGCATAAAATAGCTATACTTTGTGTAATTTAATTTCTGTGCTTTTTGTAAACATCCATAATGGGATAGAATGAGAAAAGTCAACAGCCAAGAAAAGAATAATTCCCAGTAGTAATATAGATGCTTTTTCAGTCCAACAATAATCTACCAGTAATTCTTGGGTAGTAGACAGTTCCAGATGGTCTGACTAAACCATTTATGTTATTTAGATTAATATTTTATTCCAATTCTATCTGTAACACAGTAGAAGTGCTTTGCTTTTTTAAAGTTGAAATTTTATTAAAGATTACAATATACAACAATCCAAACTACCACAAATTAAAAAATAAAAGAAAAAATTGCAAAGAAAAAAAAAGAACAATAAATTAAAAGTAGAAAAGAAATAAAAAATATAATAAAGGAAAAGAAAATAAATATATAAAGTTACTTTTCCTTTCATCACAACAAATATAAACAGCTTTAGTAACATCACTTTCTCTTAAAACACAACAAATGATCTCTTCCCATATTTTCATTTCTTATCCATAAACAAATTCATGAAACTTCAACATTTCACTCATTATGTCAGTAAAATTTCATTAAAGGTTACCAGAGACAACAACGTATCTATTTTAACCTTAATCAAATAAACCAATTTTAGACTCCTTCCTTTTACTACTAACAATCCTAACTTAGACTTTCAGTGAAGAAATAGTAAAGTGAAAACAACTCTATGAAAGATTGGGTTTCATAATTGCTCTCTGGACAAGGACAGGACTTGAGATCACTTACTTATGGACAACAGAAAGCTGCTCCCAGCAAGGAGACCTCAAGACTCTTCTGGTTTAAAGCTCTGGGAAACAGAATAACCAGCTTGTTCAAACTATGATTGTCACCTTTAAAAGGACATTTGGTTCAAATGCTTCCTTTTCTAATCATTTTAAGAAATTGTTGACTGCTTTTCAGCTATTAGAGACCTTTGGATTAATATGTTTATGGGTGAGGTTCCTTCAATCCTTAGTCAATACAAGTTTAAATACAAATTTAAGAACTTATTTTTTTTCTCCTAAAATAAACAGCAAAAGGCTGACTAGATTTTAGAAAGTTACAAATGGACTAATCATCCAGGTAAATTTGAAATAAGTCTTTGGTATAAGTTGTAAAAATCATTCCTGTGGGAAAGTGCTTTTGTTTTGAATTCTTTTAAAATACCTAAAATAAGACTTTAAAAATTGGACATAAGAAGAAACTAGAAATAACTAAAGATTACAGCTAAAGGAGAACAACACTCAAACTTCACTTACTAAAACAGAATGAAGCAAAATATTTTAACACTGGACTTATTGAAGGATATTTTTGAACAATGGACTCAGAAGTTAATTTTAAAAGATGTTACTTCACTTCGATAAAAAAAATGAAAAAGAAAAGGATGCAAGAGGAACAAGTATTGCCTGAAATGAATGAGGCTGTTTTGAAAATGGATTTAAAAATGAGAGACTACAACAATGACATAGAAAATGATATTACACTGAACATACAAAAGAAATCAGTTGATATCTTGATTTGTTACTTGTATATTCCTTTTAATTATTAAGAGAATGATCTGGATAATTCCCCATATTAAATTTATAAAGGAGACTTGTTAAAACTTGCAAAAATTTTGTGAGAAGGGACAAAGAAAAAATGAAAAGAAATGAAGGATATTTTTGAAGATTTTATTTCTAATCTTCCATAAACTTTGTATGTAATTTATGCTTCAACTATAGAAACAGAAATGAGAATCCAAACATTTCAGTTATCGGAAGCTATGTATTATACACGTGTCAATATTTCCACAGAATATCTGACAACAATGTTTTTTTTTAATTAGTTTAACTAGTAAATATTTCCACACAAGAAAAGTTACTTGAATTATTAATGAATTATTAATATTTTTTCTTCTTCAAGAAAAGTGGAGCTTTATTTATTTAAACCTACAAATTGTTACATAATAACAATAAAAAATTAGTTTTTACCAACTTGCTTACAATTTAACTAAGACAGGTATAAATGGCCTTTAAAAGTAGTCAAATTGCCATCTACTCTAATAGCCACTATTCTCCAAAGACTGAATATATTATTCCTTCTTTTTGTGACACTTTAAAAAACACTAATAAAGATGCCACCTTGATTTTTCCCTATTTATATTGCCATATTTCTTATTGATCAATATAGCTATGCATGCCACTCTATGAAAACTGAAAAATAACCTTCTCTATGATGGTTCTATTTCTTTTTAAATGCTAACTCCATTTGACTTCTATTTTCCATCTCATTTGGGGATGGATAAAACAGCCATGGGCCAGCATATACCTCCAAGCCCACCTCATTGACCCCACACTAAGGACTCAGCCAGCTACATTATATTTAGCACAGTGATTAGAGAATGGGAAGTTTGTCAGGTGCAGCTGCTGCTAAAAGATGTGGGGAGAGGAGGCGCTAATACACCCCAACATGAATTGGGAGTGGCAGCCCAGGGCTGTGAGAGGCTCTGCTAAGGATAGAGCTGCCATTCAACAGGCTCAGGATCCTACTGGAGGCTTGCACCTGACCTTATTATATAAGGGCTCATTAACAACTAATCCCACCACCTGTCCCAGCCTCCAGAAGACCAAGGCGCATTTTGTGGCACAAGGTTCTATGGCATGGTGCACTGCAAGGGAATTCATGGCTTAGAGATTTAATGTCACAAGATTTAATGTCGCGTCTCACCTCCCAGTGTGATTCCTGCTGGGCCTCCAATTCCAGTGAAATGACACCACTACTTTTTTAGAAAGTGTAAAGATTGTATTTATATTTCCTAAAACAATATGTTAGAATGCTGTAACTGGATTAAGGAACTGGAAAGAATTAATGCTTATACGGTAATGATACCTGGAGTTTTGAAAATAACAACAGACACAGACTGACAGAGTTGATGCTCACTCATTGCTCTGCGCATTAACATCAAGCTTTATTTGTCCCTTATTTTTAAAATATCCTCCATGGCAACCCATTTATATATTTATATTTTTTTCTTTATTGACTTGGATGTCTTTTACTGTTTCTTAGTTTGCCTTGTTTCCCCTCCTCTGTTTTTATCCAATCTTCCTACCAAGTCAATTTTTAAGTCCCACATCACATCTCTTCTTTTGTTGTTACACAGGTTTATTACTACTGGATATTTGTTTCTCCTTTTTTGTTAATAACTTCTCTAGTCCTGGACTCCTGTTTCTCTTACTTGATTTTTACTGTATATAAGTGGTTCCTAAACCTGGGTAAATTATCCAAAATGGGGTAAAATTGTTGTTCTTCGGGAAACAATAAATAAACCCATTACCCAACACGAACAGGACATTTAAACTGACTTAAAGATTGCCATATCAAATACAAAAATGTATTTGAAAATTTCCCAAAGAATTTTATTAAGACCTAAATTTGATGAAATTACCAATGGTAATTTGTTGAAATGACACAAAGATGATTCAATGATATTATTTTTATAATATAGATAGTCCTTGGGTTACCATTCATTTAGTGACCATTTGAAATTACAATGGTGCTTAAGATACGGAAAAACAAGCAGACCTTGAAGTTCAATCAGGCTTTTTGAAAAGTGGTAATGAGGAAAAAGTTTGGGAAAGCACTGCTGTATTTTCACCTGCCCTCCCTTGTCTGATGATTTACAGTGGAGAATAAAAATCTTGTTTTCAGAGCAACAAAGTTGTCAGAAGCAGGGGAGTTACAGGACCGTATCTACAAGCAGATGAAAAAAATAAGAAATAATAATGTTCTTTTCTCATACACAAATGAGGTAAAGTGGCTTCCAAGACAGAATACAGGTAGTCCTCTATTTACAATTACATTTGAGCTGAAGCTTTCCATTGCTAAGCAAGGAAGTTATTGAGTTTTCCCCATTTTTACAACCTTTTGTGCGACACTTGTTAAGCCAACCATAGCAATTGTTAAGTGAATCATGGTAATTAAGCGAATCTGTCTTCTCCCATTGACTTCGCTTACTGGAAGCCAGGTGGGAAGGTTACAAATAGTGATCACATTACTTCAGAACAGTACAACTATCATATATACATACCAGTTTCCAGGCACCCAAATTTTGATCATGTGACCACAGGCTTGCTGCAACAGTGTAAGTATGAAAACTAGTCATAAATTGTTTTTTCAGTGCCATTGTAACTTCAGACAGTCACTAAATCTATGGTTGTAAGTCGAGGACTACCTGTGTAATATTTTGCATTCATAATTTATATTTGGCTGAGGATACTAAGGTCTGTAATGTTAACATGCTTGGAAATCTTAATTAAGAACTAGTTTAGATGGTCAGTTCTTATTTTTGTCTAATAAAGGCAATTGGAAAAATATTTGGTCATCTAGTGCATTTCACTGCTCAGTCGACATATGCCATGCAGAAAATAATTAGAACATCTCTGACAGAAGAATATCCAGTCTTTGCTAAAACACTCTAAGGACAGTATATCAACCATTAGATATGTACATAATGGTGATGCTGATGCTCATGATCTACTTGGCATTAAAACCTAACACTTCTCATTTTAGAAATTAAGTCCTGTTGGGGAGTGTATTGGGAAGTTACTAAGCAGTTATCAAGTGCTTCTCCCCCTAAAGAGCAGAACACTTATCAGGAGCGAATAACACGTCAGAAATAGCATGATTTCAGAAAAGACACATGCAGTCCCCTACATATTCCATCCCGCAGGCCATTTTTAGGGCTAATTGTATCAGCCATGATAAAAGCACTTAAAGGCTATGTTCCAATTCTTACATGACATGAGTTCAAAGCAGCAGTTGGTACAAAGAGTAAGAAAAAAGATCTCAATCCAATAAAACAAGTACAGCTGGAAAGTATGAATGGCTTGCCCTTTGTATTCCCAGGACTAGTCCCCAAGCAACAGCTGCTTGGGCCTACTTCTGGGGTAATGTGGAATGTCCTTCTGTCATCAGGCTATGGCCGCACAGGGGCTATTTACAGCATAACACATCTATTTATATAGCAACCCATCCATATACACACACACACATCCTTGCTCCATGCTGCCCCTTGGCTGCTACATTCCTTCTCACAGCTCTTGAGAATATTTCTATCTTGTCCAGAGATAAGCGTCCAATGGGAATGGGACATCAACTCTGTCTTCAACAAGACAGTTGTGGCCATAGAAGGGAAAATGTCACTATGCAGGCCCTACAGAGAATACAGAGCTGGATGAGTTGGAACCATATTACTTGTCAACCAGTCATCAATACTGGGAATAAGAATAGGAATGAATAGCTAACATGAGCATTTTATTTATTTATTTATTTTTATTTGTTAAAATTTATATGCCGTCCTTCTCCCGAAGAACTCAGGGCAGCTAACAAAAAATTAAAATATACAATAACAAATTAAAATCCCAATAAAACCAATTAAAAGATTTAAAAAATGTTAAATATTAAAAAGCCCATTATCAGTTCAGCCGATTTGTTGAAACAGCCACGTCTTCAGGCCGGGCAGAAGGAGCGGAGGTCAGGAGCCATCCGGAGCTCAGTGGGAAACCCATTCCAGAGGGTTGGTGCACCCACAGAGAACACCCTCCCCCTGGGCGTCGCCAGCCGACATTGTCTGGCTGACGGCACTCTGAAGAGGCCAGCCCTGTGGGAACGCACAGGACGGTGGGAGGAAGGCAGGAGGTGGTCTTGCAAGTACCCCGGGCCTATGTCATGTAGGGCTTTATAGATACCAGCACCCTGAAGCGGATCCGGAGGACCACCGGTAACCAGTGCAGCTCACAAAGGAGAGGTGTCACATGGAAGTAACAGGGAGCTCCCATAACAACCCACGTGGCTGCGTTCTGGACCAGCTGGAGCCTCCGGGTGCACCTCAAGGGCAGCCCCATGTAGAGGGAATTGCAGTAATCCAGCCGAGAAGTAACCAGGGCATGAGTGACTGTGCAAAGGGCAAAGGGCATTTTAGACCCAATCAAGATGGGGTATGGCTATTCTCATATCAAAGAAAGGATATATATCTATATAACATTTGAACTTTTCACAAATTAACTGTGTTAATTAAATTAAAATATATCCCTTGTTCAAATCCATGTTCCTACCCTGTTTCCCCCAAAATAAGTCATCCCCTGATAATAAGCCCAATCAGGCTTTTGAGCAGATGGCAATAAGGCTAACTGCTTATTTCACGGTTCAAAAAATATAAGACAGGGTCTTATTTACAGGGAAACACAGTATTAGAAATCCTAGAAAACTCTTCAACAGCACTCTTTTTCAGAAAATGATCAAAGATATGAATCCTGAACATCTGCTCAAATGGGTTGACACTACATCCTATTTTTTCAGGTATTTAGACAGATTTTGGGGATGGTTCTTCAAAAACAGCAGGTTTCAAAGTTATTTACTCCTGTTTTAACTAGCTTAATCCTAGCTTTGGGCATCATTTTCCAAATATGAGAATCCACATGCCACTTTTTTTTTCAATTTTAGACCATATTTGCAAAAAGGAAGTAATACTGGCCTATTTTATATAGCCTGCATATAAAGCCTACATTTTTATTATTATAGTAATACTATATAGTAACAAGTTATATGTTTAAAGCCTCCTGTAAAGTTGGAGAAATTATTTTTCTCATTTGACGTCATTAGAATTAGCGGAAAGAGCAGAACAATCTGAGTTTTGAATCCAATATGCTCATCTAGGTTTGCATCATGGAATAGATTATGACATCTACGGTAAGTGGTGGATTTTGGATTGATCAGACTTCATTTTCTTCAGCTTCTTGAAGTATGGTCTGTAGCATTTCAAAGCAACACTTAAAATCAGCCCTTTTCCTTTTAGAGGTCTCAAGCCTATCTGAAAGTCATGCATTAGTAACCTGCCAAAGTATTCTAAAGATGAGTAAAGCAGTAGGTGAGGCCAAGATTAAAGCCACTGTTCTCTTCTATCACAACTTTCTCATCTGAGCCCTGGCACTTAAATATTCTTAGGAATGCAAGCTTTTGACCTATGGTGCAATCATAGAAGTAAGTATGCAGAATGCTTTGGCTCCCGTGCCTGATCTGTTACAGAGGCATTTTCCTCCTGTTCTCCAACTATCAATCTCATAAAGAGTAAACAAATTTAACAGGCGACCAGTGGCAAGCAGCTGCTTGGAGGTCTTTGAGGGTGAGTGGCTTCATGCCTGACCTTTGCTTCTGCCAAATCCAGGTACTGCTAATGTTGTGTCATGTATTAATTACTTTCTACATGAAGCCAACAAGATCAGGTTATTTTTCTGTTGCAACTGATTCCTCACAGAATAAAAAAAAAAAAAAACTTGAGCAAAGAAGTAGAAGAGATGGCTTCAAGATGCAACACTATTTCAAATAGAAAAGTATTATTCCTATCTTGTTAAAGTATGTTGCTAAACAGGAATTAGACTTGAAATCTGTCATCACTGTTAAAGATAAAGCTAAGATTGTGCATATACATATACGTGTGTGTGTGTGTATGTAGGCATGTATATACGTATATGTATGTATATGTATATAAAGGTTTAGAGACCATGGACAAAGTAAATTCAGTAAAATCTGTAGGAATGTATGCAACAGCAAACTTAACCCAGTGCATCACAGTCAGCCAAAACAAACTCCCAAACATGAGAGTTTTCAGAAACTCATTGGAAAGGGCTAGTAAAATAGAATGTCATTTGGTTGGATATTTTAACATGTTGCAAGTGTGGGGATGCAGGACAAAACCATGTCATTTGGCATCTGAAGCTAAAAATTCATTTACTGCAGTTCCACCATAATGGCAGAAATATACTCCATATTTCTGGCATAAGAACCCTTTTAGGCAGTTCTCTTTTAGATTAGTCAGATTGGCCTTACATGTAATTATATTTTACAAAACACTGCCATTCCAAACTCATAATAGAGTATTTCAATGTAACAGTTGCAAAATCCATAATAAATTTTAAAAGGTCTGGCATATTGATGCAACTGCTAAAGAAATCCTTATCCTCATTTGAGAGGAAGCTGTTATATACCCTGGCATTTTTGAAGTTGCTCCTCTGAAAGAATACATCATATATGGCTATTTCTCGATAATTTGTACACCAGGGGAAAGTCTGGTCCATGTTCATTATTTATTTATATGAATAATGTATTATATTATATGACATTGTTCTCAGTCATACCTTTGCTCTAAACTGATTTTATGTGTTGCAAGAGGGGAAGAATCTAAATGAAGAAGTGGTAGATTAGAATTAATAGATAGAATCAAGAATCTGATGGAATTTTATATTTGACATTGGGCAAGTCTCAACTGAAAGCTTGATTTAAAAAAGCTTTGACATCACATGAATTTCTGCTTATGCTTTTGTAATTGTAAGCAGCTGGCCTTTAAATTACCCGCCAGCCTTATGTGCCCAGAAGGAATCATCTGACTCCTGAGGATCAATAGAAAGAAAGAAGGGAGGTTTGTCAGGTTTTGGCAGAAAGTGTTTGGAGTCCGGTGATAAAGTTGGCTGGAGTCCAAGATAAGGGGTTCCCTTAGACAATATTGGAAATTGAGTTATTTAGCTGTGGTAAGAATAGCATTAAGATTTTTTTAACTTTATGTATGTGTGTACCTTCATATGGCTTACATAAAGCTTTTTTTTCTATTTAAATTCTGGAGTTCACCATTGGCCTTCTATTATTTACCTCAGCTTAGCTGAGCTACTGACTCCCTCAGTTTTTCTTTGGTTTCCCTTTTTATCTTTAGCAGACCTGGCTGCGATAAGAATACCTCCTTCTCCTGGTTCCCCAGAAGGCTGGTTTAGAAGTGAGAAATTGATTTATAGGGAAGGTATGGCAACAACAGCAGCAAATGGACCTAATCTTTCAGTTGTTATTCACCCAAAATGCAGAACAAAAGGAACCTCAGAACAAAAGGACCTTGGAAGAGTGGCTAATTCAACCCTGAGGTTTTCTTCCCCATTATAGCTCTGATCTGGATAATATTGGTGAACCTATGAAGGAAAACAAAAATTGTATCATCATTTGAAATTTCTTCAATGTTTTTCACCTATTGTTTTTTGTTTTGTTTTGTTTTTTTACAATAAGCTTTGTATTCTCAAAAGGATAGTTCATTGTTGGGGGTTTTTGCCTTGTAAGAAAGATTTTATTTTATTTATTTGTTTATTTGTCAAATACGTATTAGATAATATATATATATATAAGTAAAAGCATGAATTGACTACATAAAATGAATACAATTAAAGGGGACATTAGGACAGGGACTATAGGCATGCTAGTGCTCTTATGCATGCCCCTTGTGTCATATTTGAAACAAAGCAGCAGAAACAATGGTATAATAGTAAGAATTGGAGATGTGAGGTGAAAAAGAGAAGTGGGGAAAGAGAAAATATGACATTGAAGGCCCATGGGTAAATTATATTATATTTTTGGCCATAAAGAGGACCCTGATTGTTGGGGGCAATAAGCTGACTTTGTAAAAATGCCGCTTGGAAGCAGGCATATACAAGGAATGAAGGAATTTGCTGAGCACTTAGTTGTGCTTAAAACTGTAAGCCGCCCTGAGTCTCCGGAGAAGGGCGGGATATAAATAGAAAAAAAATAAAAAAAATAAAAAAAATAATAATACAAGCTTTCCAGAATATGAATTTAGGGCTCAGTACTTCACTTCCATTTTGAATATAAATATGTTCTTATATATGGTTGGTCAATTAGTTAATCTACTGTAGATCATTTAGATACTTATTTGTTGCTTGCTTCTTTAATGACTTTGGGATACTAAATTGTACTGAAGAGGAGGCATGCCTTAGCATTTGTGGCAATTTTTTCAATGTGTTGGGAGTGCCAATGAAAAAGCAGAAGTAACTGCTGATATCAAATGTGGTGCAATGGGACCTTCAAAATGAACTCTGCAATGGTCTCAGAATGGGGTTCTCACCATACAGGAGTAGCTATTCTTGAATGTATCTTGAGTCTACTGTCCATGCACTTGTTTAATCTGTTTATTCTTACTAAAGTATCCATATATAAAAGACATATACTGAACAAACTGCAACTTTTCTAACAACATTTCTCCAATACTATGAAAAGAATAGGGATATGTTATTCTTGTGCTGGATACCACCCAAAATTTAACACCTTTTCTAACTATTCATGCAACCATACTTAGGGGTCCTGCTATGCAGTTAGGGAGTATTTGCCCCATAGCAAGCAGGTATCTCTTCTTTTTAACGTTAGACCTTTTAATTTTCTATAAATGTATATGCTGCCCATCTCCCTGATAAGGCAACTTTGGTCACATTCTTATTAATCTCTTATTATACTCATCAGTTTTCAGTTATTTATAAAAAGATGTATATAAACAGTTTTTTATTGCATATTTTACTATATTTGGCATTATGGGTGTAATAAACAGTTTGAATTTGTACTGAATTTAACATTAGAATCCATTCAATAATATTCTTCTGGCAGGACACACTCTTTGTGTGCTGCCAAAGAACTGTTGACAGGGCACAGTCTCCAGAAATAGACCCCAGAAAAATTTCATTTCTCACAAGCCCAGATGTGAATAAGAATTAGGGATACAGTATAGAAAATTTATTTATTTATTTTACAGCACTGATCAGAGAGGATTCTTGCATGGATTGTAAGTGAAGATTTGAAGAGGTTACAGGAAGAAGAAAACTGCATTGGAAACTTGCACTTTTCATCAATGACCTCTTTATATTACACATGTAACATGGCATGTCTGGATTGCTTTGGGTAATACGATGATCACAAGATAATTGTGGATTATTAGAACAATAGAACATGGAGACAAAACATGCATAAAGTTCTAGGTTCTAATTGAGAACATTCTTGATTATCAGATTTTTTTCATTGCTAAACTTGCCAATCAAAAATTGTAAAATCTGGATTATAATACAATTATTTCATAATTATGAAACTATGAAACCTTACTCTTATTTGTTTAAAATACTACATATTGAGAGTGCAATTAGTTCAGAAAGTTTTGAATCCATACAGTATTTGGACATAATGAAAACAATGACCAAAAGATAACTAGATAGGTAATTGAGTTCAAGAGCTACTACATTGAAAAAGGTGAAGGTATGTGAATGTATTTAAGTGTCTATACACCGATTCTGCACAGTTCACCTGTGTTGTCTCATCACAGCCTAAGCATGGGTGTGTGGCTGGAATCTATGTCTGAAAATTCAGTCCTTTGCCAACTTATCCTAGTGCTGGAGGAAACAGTTACATAAACATAACTGTCAGCATCTCAACATAGCCCTGTTCTCAGAGCAGATTAACTGTTCCAGGCACAGCACTCTGTCCCCTACAGGAGGTGCTCTTCCTAAGGCACAAAAACCCCATAATTCCTGGACATATCCTGAGCTTCATCATGAAACAGAATTCTACTTGTATTTCACAAAATAGTCTCCAAACTGATCCAAGTGATCTAGTTACATACAGATGAACAAAAGTTCATTTCCTTTTCTACTGCAGGTGGCGTACTGGGGACTTACATCCTTGGGGGTCAGTGCGTGTTGCCTATGTCTCATACATGAGTTTAAATTAAAAACAAACTTTGGTCTTTAATCCAAGTCATTACTGTTTCCTATACTGAGAGGATAGCACACTGCAAGCACTGAAAACTCCTAGCATGAAAATCATATATTCTTAATAAAATTGGAGCTTGAAGAGCAGAAGCATAAATTAGACATAGCCACAAAACCTGAATCATAGTATTATCACTAGCAGAAATCATGTGCAAGGTGGAAAATCACAGCCAGCCATGTTAATTCTCATGCTACATGTATAGCCAATCCCATCCTTCTTCATATATATATTGGATATTGGAAATATATTGGAAACTACAATATATAATTATACTTTTAATAAAAATATATTTCACATTTCCAAGTGTACTGTCATACAATAACTGTTAAAATCAATTAAATACTGTATGCAGAAAAATATAAAATCTACACTTTGACAAGTTAATGACAAGTTAATTCCAAAAGTGGATAAAAAGAAATTAGGTTAAAAAGAAAGTGACTACTTTATATTAGATGTGTCTTCAATCAGAGTAAAATTTATACCAATTTGCGCCCCCCCCCCAATAAGTTGAAATTTACAGTGATTCTACCAAATCATCAGTCATATTCTCTGAATTCTGGATGTATGTCCCACTCATACATACAAATAAAAAAATGATCCTATTATTATACTAATGGAACCTTCCCAAATCTATGTTTACTAATCTTGTTGGACTGTAATTTTCATCTTCCCTAGCCAAAACAACTTAAGGGAGATTTAATGAAGGGCATTTATGTGGAACATGCCTGTTTTATTTTTCCTGATTTTTTTTTTTTTTGGCAAAACTTAAATACCAATATGCAATTAAAATCATGTGTAATCTGAATGTAATGATGTAAACATTTAATTTTAAAATATTTAAATATTACACTCTAATATAATTATTGTCAATATGGCATAGAAAAGTTTAATCTTTGCCATTTTTAAAAAAAATCTATTCTAAAATAATGTATCAAATTGTGCTAATGGTTGTTGGTTTTTTCCCCCCTTTTCGTTACTCTATTAAAAAGCTTGCTTCATGCTTTAAAGCTCAAACAAGGATTTTATGCCAGTTGTTACAATGCTTAAGTAACCATATCAAAAGTACCTAAGTTCTGTTCCAGATGCAAAAGCCAAACAATTGCGTAGCAAGAAAATCTTCTAGCAGCTGTGGAATTTTAAAAAGCATAAACAGAACCATTCAATGAATTTTACAAGCCTGAAATAAAATCAGTGAGGTAACTAATTTATCATTACCTCATAAATGTATCTTCACTAGCAAATAATGTCAGATGTTTCATATCTTGCTTTGGTTTGGGAATCAAATGGTGATAAAGTGGAATTCAAACAAATAAATGAACCCTGGTATTCTTTTTTCCTTCTTTTGTCAAAAATAATTTCTTGTCATGTAAAGCAAAGGAAAATAGAATAGAATAGAATAGAATAGAATAGAATTCTTTATTGGCCAAGTGTGATTGGACACACAAGGAATTTGTC
>JANHFM010000932.1:9892-24673 GCA_032468115.1 Grayia smithii
GGTCCTCAATGGAAGGCAGGTTGGTAGCAATTGTTTTCTCTGCAGTTCTAATTATCCTCTGAAGTCTGTGTCTGTCTGAAACAGAAATAAAAACTTTGGTAAAACATTCATTTTAATTGCTGCTATTCTTCCCAACCAGATTTCAGTTTTCTTTGAAGACGTTTCGTTTCTCATCCGAGAAGCTTCTTCAGCTCTGAGTCTGCGTTTAACAGTGAAGGAACACAGGGCAGAAAACATCCTGCAGCAAAGAAGGCTCCACACCCATTTGCACTACTAAGGTGAGCCTGAGGACACAGATAAACTTCCAAGTGACCTCAACAACTCTCTAAAATAGGGATGTCAAATTCACATCGTCACGTGACCTATCGGGACTTCCCCCCTCTTTGCTAAAATGGGCAGGGGCAGGGCCAGCATGTGATGCATCCGGCCCAGAGGCTGCGTGTTTAGACCCGTACCAATCGGTGTTCTGGCGTGGTCACAGCACGGAAACGGCATTGGTTGCCCTGTTGAATGATCTCAGGTGGGCCTGGGATGGGGGATGTTCCTGGTGCTACTTGACCTCTCAGTGGCTTTCAATACCATCGACCATGGTATCTTACTGCAGCGACTCGGAGGGTTGGGCGTAGAAGGCACTGTTTTACAGTGGTTCTCCTCCTACCTCTCGGGTCACTCAGAGTTTGTATGGGCAGGGGGGCGGAGGTCCACCTCGAGGCCCCTAACGTGTGGGGTGCCTCAGAGGTCAGTTCTCTCCCCCTGCTCTTTAACATCTATATGAAGCCGCTGGGTGAGATCATTCGAAGTTTTGGGGTGAGGTATCAGCAATATGATGATATTATACATAGTTATACATCTCCACCCTGGACAATCCCAGGGATGCCCTTTCCGTGATGTCCTGCTGCCTGGAGGCGGTATGAGTCTGGATGAGTAGAAACAGGCTCAAACTCAACCCCTCCAAGACTGAGTGGCTGTGGCTGCCGGCATCTCATGGTCTAGTAGCCCCATCATTTACGATGGGAGGGGAGCTACTAGCTCCCTCTGAAAGGGTCCGCAACTTAGGAGTCCTCCTGGATGCAGGGCGGTCTTTAGAAGACCACTTGACGGCCGTCACCAGGCCTTCCTCCAGGTTCGCCTGGTACGACAGTTGCGCCGTTTCCTAGACTGGGATGCCCTTCACACAGTCACTCAAGCATTGGTGATTTCCCGTCTGGACTACTGCAACGCCCTCTACATGGGGCTGCCCTTGAGGTGCACCCGGAGGTTACAACTGGTCCAGAACGCAGCAGCGCGGGTAGTTACGGGAGTTTCCCATTATTCCCATGTGACACCACTCCTGCACGAGCTGCACTGGTTACTGGTTGTCCTTCGGATTTGCTTCAAGGTGCTGGTGCTTACCTTTAAAGCCCTACATGGCATCGGCCCAGGGTACTTGCAGCACCAACTCCTGCCTTCTTCCAATCCCCCCGTGCGCTCACATAGGGCTGTCCTCCTCAGGGTGCCATTGACCAGACAATGTTGGCTGGTGGCGCCCAGGGCGAGGGCGTTCTCTGTGGGCACACCTACCCTCTGGAATGCACTACCCACCAACCTCCGCACCACTCCAGACCTCCGTTCCTTCCATCATGGCCTTAAGACATGGCTGTTTGAACAAATTAGCTGAGTGATCTCTTTTAATTTTGGGTTGGTTTTTAAAACTGTTTTAATTAATTAATATTAAATTGTTGTTTGTTTTTATATTCTGTAAGCCACCCTGAGTCCCATGGGAGAAGGGCGGCATATAAATTGAAAAATTAAATTAAATTAAATTAAATTTATATACTGTTATTCAAATGTTCTTCTACTCCAATTTAATTCAAGCTTTTAATATTCTTCTCCTTTAAAAGTTTCAGTAGCTCAGACCTCAAAAACAATCACTTCAGGCAGGCAGGTTAATCCCCAAGTGTCGAGGCTAATATTGCAACATTTTTTTCCCCGTGGCTAAATGTTACTCACAATCCACAAAATAATAGTGTTTCTTTTTTCCTCTTGCTTAAATCCACATAAGGGGTAGCTTCTTTTCTATTTTCTTTTCTTTTTACTTTCTCCAAAGTTCAAATAGGATTCTTTTCAAATTTAAATTTAAATCCAGATAGGAAGTTTTGTTTTGGGCATTAGTCTTTCACCTTCCCCTTTCTTCTTCCACTGCCATTTTAATCCATTATGTGCCAATTAGCTCATTAATTACCTCGTTCGGAAAACTTTTTCTCCTCCAAAGTTTAAAGTTTCTTTTACCTGTAAGTTGGCCAATCACTTCTCTAGCCCAGTATTCCGTTCAATTTCATTCTGCTTTTCTCATCTTCTTAGGTATGGTTGTTTTGGCTTCGAGACAGCTTGCACTGTCTGTCTTTCTAGCTGTTGGGTTGGAGGCTTTCGCAGGCTTTGCAGGGGGATTTGCTCATTCCCCCTTTTTACCTCCTTTCTACACTGCTCCCACAGAGCAGTTATGGTCTCAAGGACCCCTAAAAACAACTAGAATATCACCTTCCCTCCAGAGGTCCGAAGTTCCATGTGTGTCACTGTCACTGGCCACGCCCCCTTCCGATCCTTGAGGACAGATGGAAGAATTGGAAGTAGCAAGCAGGCAACTTGGGGGTTGGAGATGGGAATCCCTGTGAAATACAGGTAGCCTCAACTTACGACCTTCAAAGTTACAACAGAGCCCTCTAAAGCTAGTTATAACCAGGTTTTCAAGTCCTGACATTGCCTTCCCTCCCTCACATCATATTTTGGATGTTCAGTAGTCAACCCCCATTTACAGCTGTTTGCAGCACTTCATGGTCATGTGATTTATGATAGTTTTGCTGGGATCTGGCATTTACTTCGGGTTTCCAGTAAACCCAGCCCAGAGTGAACAATGTGTTCACTTTATGACTGTTATATTTGCTTTACGACTACCACAAAAATTGGGTCAGTCACATAATAACTCATTTAACAACTGTCACGAGTTAGAAGTGTAGTTGCCAGGCTCAGTTACTCATAAGTTGAGGACTACCTGCATATTAGTTCAGATTTTGGACTGAATGCAGAGAGCTTGGTTCAAATTCCCAATCGACCATGATACTGACAGGTGACTTTGGGCAGGTCACCAGTTCTTGCAATATATTTGGTCCCAAAAGATAAAATGGATGATAGAAATGGAGTTCTCAAGGGAAAAGCAGGATGAACTGTTATCTGAATTAGTGGTTTATAATGTACATTCTGCAGGGAACTACAGAATGAAATATTTTTGCATGTAAGTGAAATTCTGTAGTTTAGCATGATTTATTTTGATTTGAGCTTAGACTAGGGCAGTGGTTCTCAACCTGTGGGTCGGGACCCCTTTGGGGGGTCGAATGACCCTTTCACAGGGGTTGCCTAGGACAATTTATAATAGTAGCAAAATTACAGTTATGAAGTAATAACAAAAATAATTTTATGGTTGTGGGTCCCCACAACATGAGGAACTGTATTAAAGGGTCGTGACATTAGAAAGGTTGAGAACCACTGGACTAGGGACTTTAGCCAACTGCCCCTTCTTTTCTGTATTGTATACAATAGGCTGTAGACCATACTCTATTCCACCCTGTGAGCATCACGTCAATGGGACTCGGCCCCCGTGCACTGGAGAAGGTGGTGACACCCCTGAATGCATCAAAACATGTGAAACTGGTTATTCTCCTTCATACAAGAAAGACAAACATTATGGTAATGCATATATTAAACTGTATATTCTGATTTATAAGAAACTCACAGGCTTTAAGTTCAAAATATTGAAATGATAAAAGTTTAATATTCTGTTTTAGATACAACAGATTTCCAAATGCAGTAAATGTAAATGAAAAATTAACAGTGCAAACGATACAATCAGGATGAAATGCTATTATTATGATTGGTTACACAGGCAGATACATACTATTTATAAGAGGAAACAAAGAATTAAGTTATCTTCTGTTGTGGGGAGAAGAGGCATAGCTTTGCATATGTGGCCTTGCAAATGGATATTTTGGGTAAAATCTGCAACCAGGATGTAGACCCCTTTCTAAGCTAAATGTTGCATTTGATCTTTCAATAGCACAAGTAGGCAAGGAGAAAAATATTTCTCCTTTTGTACACTTAGAAAATAAAATTATTTGTACATTTTTATTTTAAGTACCTTCACAGGGACTTAGTAATTTCCCTTCTGTCACATTGTTACAATTCTGTAACTTTTTGAAGATCTCTGCCCAGGGATATTACTCAAGGCTTTGGTGGATGGTAATTAAGCTGAAAGCTGTGAAGCCATGACTGGGGGCTGTATGTGTTTATAACTAGTTAAAATTTTATAGCCATGTTAAAGATTCCCTATTGCCATCCTAGGTTGGTGTAGCAGAGATGGGTGGCATATACATTTAATAAACAAATTACAAATCAGTACATCTACAAAAATCAGCTGTAGCATAAAAAGTACAATGTGCTTTACACGCTGGATTCATATATGGCACTGCCAAAATTGGTAAACCAGGGTTTCTTAAGTGGCAGTTGACTTTCAGACAACTTGGATCACTTTACATAATGCACTAATTTAAATTAGACAAATCATATTGTTGTCATAAAGTAATGATTACCTGTTCTTCTCCGATTTACTGAATGATGGTTAGCGTCAGATTTGAATTTTGTGGAAGCATGTTTGTAATCTTTATAATGAAAGAAACTAAAGAATGCATGTTAGAATATGCAGCAGATGCATTGTTATAGTCAGGAGTAACAGAGGATCATAATAAAAATAATGTGGTGAAAACTCATCAAGTTTTGAAAGCAATTTGAATACTTTCTAACTTGAAGATCACTTCCTCTTTTCCCTGGCCAGGAATGACTTCTTATAGCGTCCCTGGCAATGAGAAAGAAATAATGGCTGAGATTTACAAAAATGGACCAGTGGAGGCAGCCTTTACAGTTTATTCTGATTTCCTCATGTACAAATCAGGTAAGTGTCTTTTCTGTAACTTGTATTTTTTTAAAAAAGAGCAATTTTCATTTTTAAAAACTTGAGTAGCTAAGTGAATTACTGTAGTGTGATTTTGCTTTAATTTCTGTTATAATGGTTGAATCTGATTGAACTGGCATAATTTCTGATTAAATGTGATATTTGGAAGGTTTCAGGGGTAAAAAGTTGCTTGAATTTAGCTTATGTTTGCAAGATTTAAAGCTCCAAAATAAGCTTGAGATCTCAAGTATTCATTGGTGAATGAAGCCCAACTTACCTTTGTTAAGGTTCTTCTTAGATCATGTTCTCAGAATGCGTTAAATTTATCTTTAGTAGGGATTTGTTGAATTCACATTTTCCCCTTCATAGAATTCTAGAGTTGGAATGGATCTTGGAGATTAATTCATCCAATAATTTGGATCAATTATTCTAAGGCTAGTGGACAGATGAATGTCCAGCTTCACTTTGAGGACCTTCAGTGAAGGACAATACAATTAGTCCTCAATTTAAAACTATAATTGGGACTGGAACTTTTGTTATGTGAGGCAGTCAGTTCAGGGGTGAAATGCTCTGAAGTCTTCCACCGGTTTGCTTGCGCGTGCTTTGTGCGCATACGCACCACAGGCACTAAGAAGTCTTTTCTGAGTCTGCAAAGGTAAGTAGAAGAGCAGGAGGGGAAAACAGCTGTGCCACACAATTTAGATTCGCTAGAAAGCAGGATTTCCTGCTTTCTAGTGACTATAAATCGTGCAGCACAGCTGATTGTTGCACAGCTGATCTGAACTTTTTAAAACTTCTTTTAGCATTTTTTTAATGCTAAAAAGTTAAAAAAAAAAAAAAAGTTCTGAAGATCAGCTGTGCGACACACGTTGGAATTTTTTTTATTACTTTTTAAAGCATTTTTAACTACCGGTTCCAGAGAACTGGTAGTAAAAAATAGCTTAAAAAGTAAAATAAATAAATAAAAGGTCCGAAGATCAGATGTGCAATTGTCGGAACTTTTTTTAGCGTTTTTTTACTACCGGTTTGGCGAACTGTTAGCATTTTTTACTATCGGTTCGGGTGAACTGGCCCAAACCGGTAGCATTTCACCCCTGAGTCAGTTACACCTAATTTCATGATTATTTACACAGCAGTTATTAAGCCTATCACGGTTAAGTGAATCATGCAGTTGTTAAATGAATCTGGCTTCTCCCATTGACTTTGTTTGTCAGAAGCCAACTGAGGCGGTTGCAAATGGCAATCATGTAACCCCTGCAATTGTTAGTAAATGCATAGCAGTTTCAAAGTGCCTGAATTTTGATCATGTGACTGCAGAGTTGCTGCAACTGGCCATAGGTGCAATGACCACTCATAAGTCACTTTTGATGTGGGGCCTAATCAAGGCAAAGTTGAGGTAGTCCTCAACTTACAACAGTTCATTTAGTGACTGTTCAAAGTTAGAAATGCATTGAAAAAAGTGACTTATGGCTATTTTTTGCACTTATGACAGTTGCAGCATCCCCATGGTTATGGGGGTGAAAATTCACACTCTTGGCAATTCGCTCATATTTCTGATGATTGCAGTGTCCTGGAATAATGTGATCTTGTTTTGTGACCTTCTGACAAGCAAAGTCAATGGGGAAGTCAAATTCACTTAATAACTGCATTATTATTCTAACAACTGCAGTGATTAATTTAACTGTGGCAAGAAAGGTTGTAAAATGGGGCAACTTAGCAACAGAAATTTTTTCTCAATTGTGGTCGTAAGTTGAGGACTAGCTGTAGACAGTTACTTCCTGTGAGTCTAATGCATCCCCAAGTTGCATTTGCCTTCTTAGCAGCTGCATGAGTCTTGTTGACTCATGTTCATGATATTCCGATGACTCCGTAAAAGCTAGGAATATGAAATGAAATGAAAATCTATTATTTTGAATTCAGAATAGTTTTAACAATTCCTGAATTTTTCAAGCTTAAATTGGCTCCATTTTGAAGCAGCCCATTCTGCATCTGAAATATATTTTTTGAGTTGCACCTCACCGGGTGCCTAAGTCTGAAATGTGAAAGTTGGGATTCAGATAACATTGCCAAGTAAGATACTCTCACAAGCCATGATATCTATGATTTCTTCACAAGTATTCATTTTGAACACTGAAGGTGAGATGGTTTTATTTCAACGAAAGCTGACCTGGAACCCTGACATTTAAATTCCAAGCAGAATATTAACTGAGTAGTGATCTTAGCAGGGAAATCACAGCGTTTATATTTGGGAATAGAGTTAATAGTGTTTCTCCTGCAGGTGTCTATCAGCATGTCTCTGGTGAACCAGTTGGTGGCCATGCAATCCGAATTCTTGGCTGGGGTGTTGACAATGACACGCCCTACTGGTTGATAGCTAATTCCTGGAACACAGATTGGGGTGAAAATGGTAGGTGATCTCTCTTCCTTTAGTGGGTCAAGTATCTTTCAGGAATGCCTTTGCTGTAGAACTGCCAGGAGCTGTGGTTGAGCAACATCTGGAAGTCTAACATGCTCCTTGTTAACATGTGACATCATGTTCTTTGTCATGCATATCAGTACAGGTAATCCTCAAGTTACAAATGCAATAGAGCCGGCCAATTACATTTGTAACTCAAGGATTCGTTAATTGGATCACTTAAATGAACACGATCCCTCGCTGCTTTCCCCAATGCAGTTCATTAAGTGCACATGAGGTATCTCAGGGTGGGGAAGAGTATGGGGGGGGGAGGTGTAGTGCTGGAATAGGCCACCTGCTTCTGACTACCCAAGGCTTCTCCCACCCACTGAAATATCTCATGCTCCACTTACAACCCCTTGGGGTTCCCATAATTGCTTCTCCCCTACCCATCCTGCCCTGCCAGGTCTCCACGGGCACTGGGCCTTTGCTATTACCACACACACACCCGATTACACTTGCTTCTTCCCACCCCATTTCCGATCACTCTTACCTTTCAAAGATCTCCAGAGTCCCACAACAGGTTGATCCACGTGGCAGAAAACCTACCGTCTTTTACTCAGATGTTGGTGTGAAGCTATAAGGATGCAAGATCCAAGGAAAACAGCTTCCCCAGCATCTGAGTAAAATATGGCAACTTTTCTGGCAGTGCAGGCACCTTCTGCTTGCTATTGGGGAGCTGGTTTGAATGAGCAGCTTCAAGGATTGGAGCATGGAGTGGCCGCCAATCAACCTGGAGCTTGTTTCCTTTGTCTCATCACCCAATGAAATCCGCCAACTGCAAGTCCAATGAGACAAAGGAAAGCAGCTCTACATTGATTGGTGGCCCCCTTTGATTTCACACTCCTGTCCCTGAAGTCACTCATTTTCTGCCACATGGGTCAGCCTGTTCGGGAACTGTGGAGATCTTCAAAAAGTAGAGGAGCAAGTATAATCCTGAGGGATAGCAAAGCAGGACCAGTTCCTAGGGAGATGGGGGGGGGGGGGGAATAGGCAGAGGGCACATTGCAGCATCTCTGCAGTCTACCATAAGGGTGATAGACTACATTATCACCACTGTGGTGCTGCAACATATGTAACTTTGGGAACAGGTTGTAAGTACTTTTTTGGGGAAGTAATTTTAAACCATTGCTAAGTGAACTGTCATAAATTGAAGAATACCTGCACACACAAACACACAAAATATGGCTAGAGGACAAGCAGGTTGGGCTGGGTTTGTCTCATTTTGTTTAGTACTGAGAACTTTTTGCAAGATTTTTCTTTCAATATCTTCTAGGCTATTTCCGAATCCTCCGTGGGCACGATCACTGTGGAATTGAGTCTGAGGTTGTAGCTGGAATCCCTCGCACAAGCCAGTACTGGAAGCAGCTGTGATCATCCTGCCAGCTGAATGGCACATAATCATACTTATAAAGATAGAAGACATGGTGGCAATCCTTTGTTCTAAGACATTCAAGAATTTTTTTTAAGCCTTTAACATTTTTTTCTTTTTAAATACAATACAGATGTCTCTAGCAGGCTCTCTTTGTGTCTGAAGCATGAGGCTTCACTCAACAATGGCTGACAAAACAGAATGGCAAGGAAGTTGTGATGAAACTGGCTTTTTTAAATGAAATGCCTCTAAAGGAATCAAAGTATATTTCACCAACAGAAGGGCATGATTAAAAACAACCAACTCCTGGTTAAGATGTTAAAAGTTGCTGTTTGCAATGGTATTCAACTTTACCTTCCACATATTGATGGCACCAACCATCAGATAAGAGTGTAGGATCATGGAATCTCAGGGTTGGATTGTTTTGAGTGTAATCCTTAGTAAACATTATTGTGCAAAGTGGTAAAGAGGATTCTCCCTCCCCCCTTCTTTTTCACACAAAACACTCACTTTCAGGAAACAGAAAATAGGCTAAAATAGTTGCTTATTTACTGTATGGATGCTGAGGTCTATGCCTAAATTTCAAAGAAATTTTAAGAGGATGTCCTCATGGTAGCAGCAGTCCTAATTCTTCTCTTCATAAATTCTCAATGTCAATATATGCCGCAATAGTGAAAAGATAAGAAGTAGAGGGAGGGTCCTTCTGAAACTGACCAAATAGTCAAAAACAGACAAAACTCCCGAATCTGTTGTAACTCTATGCATTGAACTGCAGTTCCTTGATAAAATTGATTAAATTTAATTTTAAATAGTTGCAGAAGCAGGAACACACACACAAATAGTTGCAGAAGCAGAAACACACATAGACGTAGAGGTTTTTTATGTGCCTGTCATTTAAGCTTGATTCCTAAAACTATCTGGGCAATTGCACTAACTGGTCCTACATATATGCATGAATTATTTCATTTTTTATAATTGTAAATGATGAGGAAACATAAGAAGCAAGCATAAAAATTGTGCACATAAAGGGGCTATAAAAATGGTTCAACCGCAAAGGAACTTCAGTTTGCTATCAGTAGTTTTACTGAGTTCGGTGGGTCTCACCTAGACATGATTAAACTGGATTTGCTGTTATGAGAAGCCATAAAATCATTTGCTTTGCTTAGGTAGGTGACCAGTCTGATTCAACAAACTATTTAAAACAAACCATGGGTTAGATGAACTCAACTTAAAATTGAATCTGACCCATAGGCTTTATGTGATTGGTTTCTGGCTTCAAATACAAAGTTATTGTTAAATGCAGAATATTTTATACATTTAAGATCTGTGACCAGAATTTCATCAGTGTACTTCCAATTCCTATCTAGTAAAGTATCTCTCTTTTCTACAATGTATGTGTTCATTCTTCCCCCTGGTGGACAGAAAGGATTGTATTTCTGGTTTCTTTTGTGGGAGGGTAGTGGAGGCAGAACACATTTATTTGAGTCTGTATATTTTATAGCATATCTTCAATACAACTGCCTGCTTCAGTTTGGAAAATAGACCCAATGCAAGTTGTGCCATAGCTACCGTAACTGATAAAACTTTAGCAAGTGACTGTTTCACACACTAATACATTTAACTGATCCTTGAGGTTCTGTATTTGAACTCATGAGGAAAATATGGGTTGCTGAGATCAAATGTAATGGTCTTGATATAAAGCCTATACAAGGTTTTAATTTTGAATTCCATAAAGCCTGCAGATCAGATTACAAATTAACAGACCTTGGAAGGGACCTTGTATGTCTAGTCCAAGGAGACCCTACACCATTTCTGACAAATTATAGTCCAATATCTTTTTGAAAGTTTCAAGTGATAAAGCTCCCACAACTTCTGAAGGCAAGCTTGGTTGATTGTTCTCATTGTTAGAAAATTTCTCACTTCCAGGTTAAATCTCTCCTTATTCATTTTCCATCCATTATTCCTTGTCTGGCCTATAGGTGCTTTGGAAAATAGCTTGACCTCTTCCTATCTGGCAGCCTTTCAAATATTGGAACACTATCCAATCATGCTATCCTGTCTCCCCTGGCCCTTCTCTTCACTAGACTAGCCATGCCTAGTTCCTACAACCATTCATCGTATGTTTTAGTCTCCAGGCCCCTAATCACCCTGGTTGCTCTTCTCTGAACTTTAGTATCAACGTATTTTTTTAGTGTGGTGAATAAAACCGGATGCAGTATTCTAGGTGTGGCCTTAATAAGGCTTTGTAGAGTGGTATTAGTACCACACTTGATCTTGATTGTATCTGTTAATGCAATTTAGGATTGCATTGGCTTTTTGGGCTGCTGCTGCACACTGCTGGCTCATATCTACCTGGTTGTCCAAGACTCCAAGATCCCTCTCACAGTTATTAAGCCTGGCTTCATCCAGTCTATATGTGTACTTCTGGTTTTTCTTGCCTAAGTATAGGACTTTTCTTTACATTGAATTTCATTCTGTTAGATAGGGCCCAGTGTTCAAGTCTTTCAAGATCCAGATATCCAATATCTTGAAGATATTGAAGAATACTGTGCCTAGGATGGAACCTTGTGGTACCTCACTGCTTACTTCCCTCCATGTAGACTGAGACCCATTAAGGACTATTTGTTCCTTCTTTCCAAGCCTCTAGCTTCTCTGCAATTCTGATTTCTTGGGGATTAGAATAATTTATATTAGTTTTTGGTTTAATTTGCATGCCTTAAATTGCTTTGAAGTACTTAGGTACTGAGGTACCTACGCCTAGGAATTGCAATTATCTATATGTGGTGTCACGGTCCTTCTTGACTATGAAAATCCCTAGCAGTCTAGAACCATTCTTCAAAACCACTATGGCTTATGAATCAAAGATCCTGATGTATTGCTTCCACTTAGGGCAGAACAAGATTTTGCCTTCTATACTCTTTTAATATGCTTTTCTGTGGTTCATTACTTCAAAGTGTGCAAAAATAGACTGAAATATTCACTGAAGTTTTCAGTATATACAGACTTAATCAATGGTGTCTTTGTGGAAAGTAAATCAAGAGCAAAAGTCCCAGTAATACAACTGGCTTATGTTTACTTTTTAGCCTCTTGTCAAGTTGCATAGTAGAAAGCCTCCAGAATCTGTTCTGAAGTTTGTTCACTAATCTAAGAAATGGTTTTTAAGTATCAACTACTGAAGGCCACTATAATGAGCCTCCTAACCTGCATTTGTAAATCAAGAAATTTCTGTGACATCTCTTTATAGAATTAGGAACCAAGTTGCAGAGAAAACAAGTACTCCATGTGATATCACAGCAGATGGGTGTTCCTCAAAGTGCTAAGTAGGGTTGATCTTGGTTGGCTCTTAGGTGAGTCCACCTGGAAATATTGGGTCTTTAAATTAGGAAGTCAACCATTCTAGGAGAAATCAATAGTAAACTAAGAAAACAAATGCACATGAGAAGCAGAGTTCAACTTGCAGTCTATTATCAGAACTTGTAAAAGCTCTACATCAGACCTCATAACTATTCCTTACTGCTACGGACATATGCTTTTTCTAGATTGATTTCTTCATCTTTGAGATTTAACCTCATGAATCTCATTGTAAACCAGGGGTGTCAAACTCAATTTCATTGAGGGTTGTGTTTGACCTGGGGGGGGGGTGTTTGGCCAGGGTGATGGTGGTCCGCTCAACGTCACTCGTGTCGAGGACACCTGTGATGGTCCGAGCACTCTGCCAGTGAAAAGAGAGCTCTGGAGGGCTGTACAGGACTCTCCTGTGCTCCATTTTCGCTGGCAGGGGCACTGTGGGCCAGTCCTTCGCTGTTTCCAGGTCGGCCCCATGGACCAGATCTAAGCACCCCACAGGCCTTGAGTTTGGCATCCCTGTTCTACAACTCTTTGAACAAATACTTTGTAAAGAACCCTCCTTGGGCTTCTTTGCAACGGGGCTTTACTGTTTGCTTGGAGACAACAGATCTGATGGGAGAGCTGGCAAAACAAAATTGCAGGCCACGTGCTTGGGCTGGGTTGAATATCCAAAAGGAAGCTGCTATGTGAAGATATTGGGAGGATACTTTGGCCTGCACCTTCCAAAATTCTCACAAACTTACTTTGCATGCTATCACAAATTAAAACTTCTCCAAGGCTACAGCAGATGTTAAAAGTATTCTGATTCTCAGTGCTGATCTCTGCTTCAGGAGTGGGCAGCTTTACTATAGAAGAACCACAGTTTTGCCCTATCTCATAGATTTATACAACTTCCCTGTCTACTGGCTCCCAAAATCCCTTGCATATTACAATATAGAAACCTTTTCCAAGAGGCACAATAACATTTATCGAAAAGAAAAATAACCATGTAATAAAGTATCTTCAAAGTTAATGTAAGGACAAATTCCTAAATTAGTGCAACGTAAGACATAGTACAGGCTTTGGAAGTGTTTTTTTTTTAACAGAAAATGCAGTGCTTGAATTACAGTAGGACATAGAGAAGTGGTTTTATCACCACATTTTTTACTGTCAAACACCTGGAAACATCAGAGTTAAAAAAACACCCTACATCAAAAACAAATGCAGAGCAAACTGCAGAAAGGAAAATATTAAGTAGGACTCAAAACAAAATTGACTAGCTAGTTTAGCTGGGGGAAAAAAGGCAAATGTCTCCATGGGAAACTGTTAGAGGCTTCAAAACCAGCAGCAGATGCTTTTAACTGAAGGCTTCCAGTTTAGTCAGCTCGCAGTGAAACATTCACAGTCCTGTTCCTTACATTCCTGGGACTCCAAAAAGTTCTCCCATTTCCAAATATTCCCCTTCCAAATACAGCACAAGAGAGTTCCACCCTCAGTTCTCACCAGTGTGCACATATTCCTCTGCTGCTTTTGAAACAGTGTTCAGATACTGCCAGCTCAAGGCAGCTAAAATCATAATGCAGGAAAAATAGAGGGGTGAATAATGGGTCCGGGAGACCAGGGTACCACTGGGTAAGCTCATGGATTGGACAGTGTTGACGATCTGTTGAGTTTTGGCAGAGGAAGGGTCTGTGCTTGGGACCTTCTGGTAGATCTAGTGAGACAGAGAGAAATCATTTAAGATACCATAGCTAAAGAAAGACAATAGAAATCACAGATAAAATAGGCTAATCGGTAAGTTAAAAGAAGTATTAATTTCAACAAGACCTCAAACACAGTCCTTACAAATAACACATCACATATTGATGGAACGATTCCATGTGGCTTTTCCACTAAAAACACATTTATGGATTGTTTGACACTGCCAGTTGATGCCATCTCCCAATCCAATTTGCAATACAATATTAAACTTGGGCTTTTTAGATCATCATTAAGAGTATAGGATGAGCTTGGCATACCTGTAATTTTGCTAAAGAGAAGAAAAGGAAATTGCACTACTAGATAAGGAACAGTTGTTAAAGAAGCCTGTACAACAGGGGTCTGTGAATTTGTGATACTCTAGTTTTTTGCCAAGCCAGAGCTTTTGCTTTGTTTCCATTACACGTCTGTGAAACAGTCGCTCCCCTCTCTCCTCCTTACAGATAATTCCCATGAGAAACCAGCAACCCTTTTCCATTCCTTTTTTTTTTCTTCCTCTCCTTATTAGCTAGTGAAAAATATGAGAAGCTGCATCTGGAAGAAAAGGCTTGATAGCATGGAGGGGATTCATGGGAGAGAGAACTTCATTATACCAGTTCAGTCCTTTCTTGTCGATGACATTTCCAAATCACATGTGCTCTTCATGTTGAAATATTAAGAGTTTCTTTTCTTTTGAAGGAATTCGTAACAACAAATATATAAAATGACTACTTGTCAGCACTATTCAAACATACAATGGGGCTAAACAAATGGTGGCTCTGAGCTGTCGTCATACTTATGTTGGTGGCAGAGTCCCCGCAGCCTCATAATCGCCATTTAGAATAGAATAGAATAGAATAGAATAGAATAGAATAGAATAGAATAGAATAGAATTCTTTATTGGCCAAGTGT
>JANHFM010000932.1:37539-48024 GCA_032468115.1 Grayia smithii
CCAGTTCTCCAAACTGCTCAAACTTTCCGCTACTGGTTCTCCAGAACCTGTCAGAACCTGCTGGATTTCACCCCTGCTTTACCCACATTTTGATATTTTTAATAAATTTCAGTGGTATAATCAGTGTCCATACTATGGCTGATACACTTCTTTGCATTTCTTTTCTTACTTCTTTTTAGCATCTGCCCCTTTATGACTACAGGAAGATGAAAGTCAAAGTAACCACAGAGCACCCAGAGAAGCATTGTTTTCAAGGATCTATTCTAGGGTTTCATCTCAGTTATAGTACCCCAAAAAATTACTGATAATGAATCAGAAAGTTCAATAATCCAGAAGTGAATGGCTATATAGAGTTAATAAAATTTTATGCCAGGTTTAGTTATTTGAAGGTAAATTTAACTCCTTCAGACTTTTGACAGTTAACCGTTTTGATTACACAATAATTTCTCAATGGCCCAGTTATATATGTGTTGTGAGAAAAAGTGAATATTGCAGCAAAAAGTTTTTATTTATTTAACGGTAAGTATTTATTTATTACATTTCTGTACCCACCATCTTAATCCAAAAGACTCTGTGAAAACCTGATTTGAAATCAGGTTTTCACAGAATCAGTTGGATTAAGATGGTGGCTATAGAACTGTAATAAATAAATACATTCAAAACCATTCAAAGGATTTTGAATGAGAGGAACAAAAATTTACTTTGGATTTTATACTCAAATGACATTAGGTATAATCTGGATTTTATTACTGTTTCCAAAACTATCTGATATCCGGCAGAATATATATTAAGTTATGTCATTTATTAGACAGTTTTCAGTATCATTTATCAACTTGTATTTTGGCCACAAGCTAGTAGAGCAATGGATAACTGGACCTGTTAGGCTACATTCTTTAACTCGTATCTACAAGGATTAGGTTTCCAGGAGCACCAAGATATTTCACTTTAGATTTCATAAGAAGTTATGAAAGAGGCTTAGAAGGGAAAATAAAACATTTTCCTTTGCTGATTTCCATTAATTGGTTTCAGTGACATTCTGTGGTTGAAGATGGAAGTTTCCCATTAGAGCCCACAATAGATTGCCTCTCTACTAAAATCTTCCTCACTTCAGACCACACCAGGCTAGAGAGCGCAGCACTTTTGTAAGGATGCAAAAACAGATAGTGCTCAACAGCAGTCACCAACTGGTAGTCCATGAGAAAATGTTGGTAGTCCACAGAAAAAATATTTACATTTTTTATATTGCACTAAATCAGGGATCCTCAAACTACGGCCGCTGGGCCAGATATGTGAAATGAACGTTTGTGTTGCTGCAGAGAGTCTCCCCCTTTGGGGGGTTTTGTGCAAGTTGGAGGGGGGCAGAAATTCCAACTTGGGGTCTGCTTCAACCTCCTGATGCAGGGCTTTGGGCAAAGGCTGGAGGGAAGTGCCACTGGTGGCAAAGAGCTGGAGACCCTTGTTCCAGTGGGACTGCCTCATGACCTGGAACTGTATGACCATCTCAGCCCGCTGAGCCTCCAAGGGCCAGTACCTAGCCTTGCACTCCTGCAGGTCTTCCCTCTGCTTGGAAACCCTCTGCTTGTAGTCCTCTGTGCTTCTGCTAAGCTTCCTTCCTCTCAGTCAGATCCAATTTGAACTGAGCCAGCTGTTTTGCCAACTCTTTCTCGTGGTGACTGCTTAGCTCCAACAATTGCTTCCTGTTGGGGCCCTAAGGAGCCCGAGTGGGCAGGCAAGGAGTGGCTGGAAGGGGAAGGGGAAGGGGAAGTAGAGACCGGCGAGATGCCCCTCGATGTGAGTGACATTGAGTTGCCCATGCCCACCCAGTCACATGACCACCTAGCCAAGCCCACCTGGTCATTAGGCAGATCATATTAGTGGTTCGCAGCATTTTAAATTATGAATTTAGTGGTCCCTGAGGTCCAGAAGGTTGGTGACCCGTTCTACAACATCATCTTGTAATACAGGTATGAGGTTGCTGATTATGATAAAACAAGCTGGATTCATCCTAAATTATAATATGATTTGCTTGCTTGTGGACAATATTGTATGAACGTAGGCAATTGTGGTTTATACAGCAAACTATGGCTAAGCAAGCACAGCTTAATGAAATTTGTGAATCCAATTGCAGACAACTTTCATTTTATCTCTACCTCTGGAAGCTGGTTATGTTGTCCCCTCTCCCATTTCAAAGAGCTACTTAGAATTTCCTTCATACACCCAATTCTTAACCACTGAACATTTAGAAAAAATAAATAAAACTGTCAAGAAAAATAAACTTCATGAAGAGCCCTAATTCTTCAAGTTCTTGTGTTTGGCAGAAACACATTAGGCAGATTATAACCTCGCTTGTAGTGATTGAAAAGGCTTTCCCTAAATGCCTACTAGAAAGGGGATCTTGATTTCACAGTAAAGAGAAACCTTTTTCCTAAAAATATGCTTGGATCGCCTAATGACAGTTTGTTCGTCAGAAAAACACCTTTAAAGACTTAGTTACATCCTTATAGCTTCACTCATAAATTCCCCTTCTTCAAACCATTTGAGCACTACATGGGAGATAGCAACAGGTTCTACATTCCTTTGTAGACTTCCTTCACTTTTTTTTACCCTGTGCCCAAATTCAGCCCATTCCATCATTCCCTGAAGTTCTGATTACCTTCTAACCAAAAATAAAACAGAGGTCAAATGTCTGCCTACTATGCTGCAGTAAATGAAGAGACCAGAAGTATGCAACTGTAGCATTTTCCTTACCACTGAAATACTGAAATGAGATCCCTGTGATTCTCTGATAGTTTCCCATTCAAATGTTAACCAGACCTAATACTGTTTAGTTTCCAGTCCCATAATAGGGTCAGTGTTGTCATTTGTTGAAACTTCTGCCAGTCAAGCTATGGTGAAAAGCAGAACAGAGCAACCTGTACAAAAATATGTGTAGTGGCATGAGTACCCTAAGCTCCTAAGAGAAAGGTGGTAGAGACAAAGGAATAGGAAATACACAATTAAGAAATAGAGGCTCTTTTCAGCCTCTCCTAGAAATCTGTAATCAGTTTACAAAAAACTCCTAGTTTTCCATCCCATTACTTTCTTCAGCAAGCTTCTAAACATGGGGTCTGACTTCTAAATTACTATTTTGATTCAATCTGTTGTCCAGACCAATAGCCTTCCTGCACACTAATGGCAGATGCAAATATAAAAGCAAAACACTGTAATTTTGTTTTACTTTTTGAAAATTGCCAAATCTTACTGGATTTTGGTTTTATGATTTAACATTTCATAGTTTCAGGTAAGAAAATAAAAATCTGGTGAGATTTGGCAATCCCACGAGATTTTGGTTATTGTAATTTCAGATTTGGGGAGCCTATTGTGTGATGGGGACATAGATATGCCATAGATATTCCCAAATACTGCTTTGGTTCATGCTTCATGATGTTAAATCTCCTTCAGTTGGAAGAAAAGTTTCCAAAACCATCTCGAGTATGGGTGTTGTGGTCCGCCAGCAGCCTGCGGAGCTAGCAGCAGAATCGGACAGTGAGGAGGCTGGGGAGGAACATGGGCCAATCCTAGAGTCTGGGGGAAGCCTGGATGAGGGCTCTGCCTCAGAGGCAGAGATGGGTCCAGGGCCATCTGGGAGTGATGTGTAGACTCCGGAGCCTCCAGAGTCAGATAGCAGAGAGGCAGAGGAATAGGAGGAACCTGTTCCTAGTGCATGCATGTGCAGAGCTGCCAGAAGGCAAAGAGCAGAAGAGCAGCTAAAGCAAAAGGGATGACTTGGAAGTAAGGCCTAGAGGTGATTGGCACCTCCCATAAGGCTTAAAAGAGCAGCAAAGGCACTTGGGCTCGTTGTAGGAAAGCGACGTTGCTAAATCTGTTTCCAGTCAGCGTCTCATTTCTGAACTTCGTGGGGCTTTGTCAAGAAAGTCCTTTGGCAGGGTGTCAAAGAAGATAAAAGTTTTCTGATAAGCCTGAAGGACTTGTTTTGCAATTAATTTGGACTCAGCTGGGAATAAAGTAATTCTCAGCTACTACAATACAATAGGTTTGTTTGGGACTAATTGCGTCTTGTAATGACTAATGAATTGTGCCTTGTAATGACTAAGTAAGCCTAGGTCACAACAATGGTTTCCCCATAGGGCTGTGTCTGGAATCCACTACTGTTCACCTTGATGACTGACAATTGCTGTGCCAAATCTGCTACAAATCATATTGTGAAGTATGCGGATGACACAGCAGTGGTGGGTCTTATCTGGGAGGACAATGGGAATATCAGCACAAGAAATGTTTCATTCAAACCAACAAGTCGTATTTTAATAAAATTCAGGAGCTTCAATGTACAAGAGAGCTTTCAGCTTTCAAATAAACAGGATTCTAAACCTCTTCTCCTTACTATATCAAGATATAAATTGAGTAACTAAGAAAGTGGAGCTTTCAACATACCATCTCTGTGTTATTAGTAACTTCAAATATTTGGTGTTTGATCTTAACATTAAACATCAAATTCTAGAATAGGGTTGCACCTTCTTATTCCTCACAGCCAAATCCCATGCCTTTGTTTTAATGGCTTACCATTTACAAATCAAAACTAATGTGCATAATTTTGATCCTTAATACTACCTCAGAAAATTAAATATGAGGCAGTCTTATGTAATTACAATGGTGATTATAAAGAATTGTTTTGACCTGAGTCATTCCTATAATAAAAGAATGTTGGAATATTGGAATGAAAATCTGAAAAAAATGTTTGACCTTGTGTAAATCCAAGACAAGCAAGGTCCAAGCATAGAGAACATTCCTAACACATAGGTGAACGGGAACCATTCCCCTCCCTCCAAATGGCTTCACCATTGGTAGCAAGTTTCATCTTGCATGCTGCATTTGCAGATATTGAATCACTTTCATTAACCACAAATCTCCAGGTGCTACTTAAGTGGCTACTTGGACTGTGGAAAATGATGGCTCAATCACACGGTATGTAATTGTAAATCTTAAATCCCTTTAAGGGACACCTGGGCTTGCACCTTCTTTTTTGAATCATAAACTTGTTCCCTGATTTCTACGTTATCTCTTGATAACCAAAGAGATTGTGCAAATCAGGTGCCTTGTACAAGAGGCATATCCATCTCTTCAGGTGGCACTCGAGGCTGGCATTGTGGACACCACCACGTAAGTCTTTTCAACCCATCTGGTGGTCCAAATGTTTCTTTCTTTACCTCATGCCCTTTGGGGCATTTATCTTTCATGTAAATCTGTAGCTGCAATCTTTGTCTTCCCAGCTTGTTGTGGAGCCACGTCAAGCTGAACTGGACAACATGATCAAGCAAAGATTTGAGATCTGTGGATTCCAAAGAGGAGCCAAGGGACAGTGGATGGATCCTTGCTAAATACAGGGCCTCATTTTTAATGATATTTCCTAGGAGAGAGAAGAGTTCAGGAGAAAGTGAACACTGGAGAGCCTATAAAGAAAGTGAAATGAAAAAAAAGCATTCCTTATGCTAAGGATTAGCCTTTCCAAACTGGAGTCTTGAGAAATAATCCACATCATTCCTAACCAATTATCAGGGCAATTGGGAATCACAGTAATTATAAATATTAAGAAAGGTTGCTGTAAGGCAGAATGAAAACTTAAAACTAGAAAGTTCAGGTTCAGATTTGAACTCTTGTCATTATTCTTCATGGCTAATCTAGTATCGGTCATTCTGTTTAGCTTGTCCTATCTCACAGGGGATATCAAGTGGATAACACGAATAAGTTCCTTGTTCTCATTTTGTTTAGGAAGATGTACAGATAGACACAATAAAAACATACACTGCTATCAGCTATTTAGGAACTGCAGAGCAGTTAGAAAATATTTTAGTCAGTGGGCATCATGTGATTTCACACATTCTTGTCGTCTTTGTTAGAGGTTTTATGAAATTATAATTCCTTTTAATTGTACCATGGTTGATTTAATTTTACTGTAGGCCACTGAGAGTTAACAGATTGTAGTGAGGCATAAGCTTAATAAATTCATTCATTAGAGCTGTGGTGGCGCAGTGGTTAGAGTGCAGTACTGTAGGTGACTTCTGCTGACTGCTAGCTGCCTGCAATTTGGCAGTTCAAATCTCACCAGGCTCAAGATTGACTCAGCCTTCCATCCCTCCCAGGTCGGTAAAATGAGGACCCAGATCATTGGGAGCAATATGCTGACTCTGTAAACTGCTTAGAGAAGGCTGTAAAAGCACTGTGAAGCAGTACAAGTGCTATTGCTATTGCTATTATTCTGGATGTAAACATGTAATTGTCATATTTTTAAAATGGCAGATATATGGATGTTATGGACCCTGTTCCATTATTGGCCCTCAATGTAATATTAAAATAGATGTCAAAGATCCCTTTTTAAGTCCATTCATTTGCAAAATTCAATCTTCAATAGAATTGCTGCTCTAATAGATTACAACCCCTGCATATTTTGTAACAATTCCCATTATAAATCCCAAAATTAAGCATGTATGTACACTTTTTATCTTGGTATCAATTTTGAACCTACCTATTCCTGAGAAATAACTTTGGTTCAGGAGCATGTAGCACACAGGAGTATCTTTTGCAAGGACCTCCAAAGCCCGCTCTCGGTCAAACTCCAGGCTCAGGATATCAGTTGCTGGATCAGTGCTAGGAGAAGAGCATTGCTGAATGCGGCAGTTATAAAATACGAGAAAGCTCCCAGCATCAAAATGGAGAACCAGCCTAAATATCCAAAATGAAAACAAACACCGATTAATTTAGAGCAGATGAGCTGAGCCTAAATTTATGGGCCATATGTGACCCTGAAAACGTGAGAGATAATCTCCAAAACTTTTTTAAATTGTAGGTTTTAATGTGACTGAAGAGGAAAAATGGTAAATGCATGATGGATAATCTTAATTTCTTAATAACTTAAAATATAACTGATTGACTAAATGCAAAGAAAATCTAGCTGACTTTTTTTTCCTGGCCCCAGCATACCATTTAAAATAAAATGCACTTCTTGGCCAAGAAAAGTACATATCTTTGCTTTATTTAAAAAGAAAACGGCCTGTTTCCAGAAGAACTAGTCCAGCTACGAGTAGTCCTCAATTTACAACTGGTCATTTAGCAATTGTTTGACATTATTACAGACACTCCCACCCCTCCCCAAAGCTACTTCCGACCTGACTTTGAAATTATAACATCAGCCCCACCTGTTGGCCATATGACATTAGGGTCCAATCAGCTCACATTTACAGCTGTTTGCAGCACCCTTTAGTCACATGACCATAATTTAATATGGTTTTTCTGGAAACTGGAGCTTACTTCTGATTTCTAGCAAAAAAACACCCCATTGCAAATTACAAAAAGTTGTAAAATCAGGTCCAGTCATGTAGCAAGCCACTTTATGACCATCATGACTTATGACCATAATTGCAAGGTTCAATTACTATTCTAACTCAAGGTCTACCTGTATAACAGTAGAGTAAAACTCCCTTTGTAAACCTCAGAGTACTAACCTTGGAATTGGATCTTTCCAGTCACCTCTTTTGTTTGCTTTATTCGCTCTTGCAAACTCATTGGCTCGCATGCTTCCATACAGACCAAAATGGAAGCGGAGCCATTTCCAACTCTGCCCATTATTATTATCCATATCAGATGACAAGCAGCTTGCTGATTCTTCTTGTTGATAGCATTCAGGATTGCGTATTTCAACTTCATTTTCTTTCTGGCCCTGGAGAAAGGAACTGCTTCCAAGCATTTCCAATCTCTGTTCAGACAAATCCGAGGATATGCTGTCATGGCTGGGCTTTAATTTCTCTTTGGTGCCAAAAGCCAAAAACAAGTTCTTCCCATGGACCTGGAAAAAATCATTTTAAAAATCTCACATACTGTTCCATCTTCTCCATTTTAGTAACCCTGGCAGCGCTCCTTTTTTAATCCTCATCTTTTTTTGTTTATATAACTTCTCTAATGTTTAATAAAAGTGCAGGGGTAAAAAAACAGATGAGCCTGTTAACTAACAGATATATCTGGGCAAGTCTTTAGCTATGAAGCAGGAATTCAGGGTGGGAGAGTTACCTATTAGAACTCCCATGAAACAGGCCCAGAATGGAATTCTTATTAGGATTTCTTAAACCTAAGGCCAGCAACATGGTAACCAAAAGCAGAATGTACGTAGCCATCCTACATGGCAGCCTTGGACAAAGTTACCATATTTTTAAAATTACATTTCAGAAATATCTGGCATCAAAGCACCAAATCTATTGGGATTTACATATTCCAACACAAAATCTTGAACACAGGTATCAAAATATTGTTGAGACTTGGGTCATGTTTTAAAAAATTGGGAGATGCAGTCTCCAAAAGGGCCGATTGTTACATTGCCAAAAACCATACATGAAGTGCAGGGATAATAATCAAGTCTCTTTGCCTGGAGCAAGCTATCTTCTGTATCTTTCTTGGACTATAGTGTTTTCTACTGTATGTGTTAATGATGTCATCTGCTATATATATATTTAACAATGATAATGTTGGCAAAATAGCATTAATACAAAATAGCCAAGGTTGCTATAAAAAAGAGTTAAATGTTTACTACACAGCAAGACTCACTTGGATGTCCCAAAGTGTCAGTGTTTTCAGATCATCTGGATTGATCTGTCTAGTGCTTCCTCCCACCTTGGATACCATCTTCCCTACATAGGGAGAACACAGAAGCTGGAACTTCTTTACAGAGGGGCCTTCTGGCATTGCTGCAAGAGCACAAAAACTGGGGTTGATAGCCAAGTTCTCCAGACAATCAAGTTCAAAGCTGAAAAAGTGTTGGGAAAAAATGGTTAAAAATGCCATTCTGTGCAATAAAATTCTATTCCCAGGATGGCCTCCAACTTCTAGCCTGAACAACAATATCAAATATATACTAAGACTTGCAGTAGTGGCAGCCCCTAATAGGATATCGTTAACCTTTTAAAAAAGCCTATTCTAATCAGTTGGATTTCCTTTCAACAAGTCCCATGAAGTTGTACTGATCAACTTTTAAGTATGATTAAGACTGTAACTAACTTGCACAATTGTGTAATATTTTTTTTCAGTTTGGGAGAAGCACTTTTCAAGAGGGGAAGCCATATTGTTAACTCTTTCAGACACTTTAGTGAGACCCCTGGGGAGGCAGAAATGTCAATTTTTCTGGCACTATCTCCCTAATTCTCTGTTTTCTAACATTTAGTAAAGCTAAAGCCAGGAAAGGCTGTTAAGAGGATAAAAATGAAAATACCACAGATACTACATTTGAAGCATCCCCATGCTCATGTGATCAAAATTCAGATGCTTGGCAACCAGTTCATACTTATGACCATTGCAGTGTCTCAGGGACTAGCAAAGTCAAAGGGGAAGCCAGAGTCACTTCACAACCAGTTTACTAACTTATCAACTGCAGTGATTCACTTAATTGTGGCAAGAAAGATAGTAAAATGGAACAAAACTCACTTAACAAATGTATTACTTAATACATTTTGGGGTCAATTTTGGTCGTAAGTCAAAGATTACCTGGACAAGAATGATAGCACGCCCCACCTCCAAACATGGCAAACGTCTGGTTTTGATGTTGCTCTTACCGTTTTTAAAAGAAATGTGCCCCAGCCCCTAATAGAGACCATCCTAGGTTGCTTGTCGCCAGATATTTATAACGATTTGCATGCTTCTGATACCACAGATTTTTTTTTTCCTTTATCAACCAACAGCAGTCTGAAAATACAAACGGAATATATAGTTCATTTACAATAGATATTTGGAGCATTATAGGGGAAGACGTGTATCTGCAACACAAATCGAAATGCATACATCTTACACTGGAGGTCCCTGAAAGTTGTAGTAATAGAAGCACCAAGTCGTATACCCGCGGACTCACGTCTAATCGGAAGAAAATGAAATGCAGATGGTACGATCAATGGTTTGTTTTCAAAAATTTTCCTCCGCAAAATTTAAGTACTGGGACCTGAAGCCACCAAAGCTTTCTCATTTCAGATCACTTCCTGCCTGCTTTCATTTCCAGCAGGAGCTCCTCGCTCCCGCTTCGCCTGTTCGCCTTTTGAAAGGAACTATCTCGGCAGACCTTTTCAATCGAAACCCGAACGGTTCCTCTCCATCGATCTCTGCGCAGCCCATCCTATCCTGCGAAGAGTGAACTACGGTAATTGGGGCTGGGGGAGAGCCTTGGAAAGCCGCTTACACCTTCCCGTTCTGCCGTTCGCTGTTTGAACTGCGAGAGGAAAAAGTGAGGCATAGATGCAGTCAGTGTAATCGTGCCCCGTTGAGTTCCCCACAACTCGCTAAAAGAGGCGAAGTTGCAAAAGCATGTGCATAAAAAGCAAAATTTGGCTAGCATTAACTTTGGATAGTTTATTTTGCAGTTTGCGTGAATGTAGCCACAGTGAGAGAATAAGGCAGTGTTTTCTCAACCTTGGCCACTGGAAGATGTGTGGATTTCAACTCCCAGAATTCCCCAGCCAG
>JANHFM010000932.1:102540-123218 GCA_032468115.1 Grayia smithii
AACTCTGTAAATCGCTTAGAGAGGGCTGTAAAAGCACTATGAAGCGGTATATAAGTCTAAGTGCTATTGCTATTGCTATTATAGAAACAGACTTCCCAACCAAAATACTCAGGCTGAGGAGACATCAGAACCAAGCACTCATGTAGCAACGATGTCCCAGGACTATGTCTTTGTTCCACATTTTTTGTTATTCCCACATCCCTCACAATTCTTGTTTCCTCTTTATTCCTAATTTATTTTGCCAGGACTTTTAGAGCAATTTGGTTTTTAATTCATGAAATCCAAATGCTCTGAAAGCCATCCCAAAAGGCAGCTTGGAACAATCAATCATATTTGTGAGCTAGTCTATTAACCCCCCCCCCCCCCCAAAGATCCTCCATGCCATTCTCCCTCCCCTCTGTTGACTCTGAGGTCCAAGGGTCAGCTAGTAATCCACACCTTCCTGCCCAGTTTGCCCTGGATTGCCTTGCTTTGGGGGTTCCACTCAACTGGCTGATGTTGGTTTCTAATTTTAAAAGCATCAACAACATATTTCATGTGACTTCTCTGTGTACTAGATCTCCAGAATCCTCACGATTTCTGAATATTTTGTTTTAGAAATGTTTTAGCCATTCTTCAATGGCCTTGCTTGGAACTGGGCATATGAAGAGATGTCATTGTAGTAGTAAGTTTTGAAGGTTAATAAGGCAATAAGACAAGATTATCACTATATTAAAAATTGTAATAACCCATCACCATGTAGCCTTTAAAGCTGATAGCAGGCAAGCAACTCAGATCTTGGGCCTCCAAGAACTATGGTATATTCTAATATTTTATAACTGGTTCCCTTTCAGTTGACAAAATGCTCTACAGAAGCCAATGTGGGAAACTAAAATAATAAACCATGAACCATGTAGCCCTGGTATACATTTCCACAGTAACATGCCCTACAAAATTCAGTAGAATTTTATTAGGAGAGATGTGTAAAATGACAGCTTAAACCCAAATGGTTTTTAAAAAAACCACGTATACGCAGGGAGAGGTTCAAAATATGTAGTTACAATTGATAACAGAGGTTAATTCAACATCCTATAAAACTATCCGCCTTCATGTGAGCATAAACCATCAATTGAAATCTTTAGCAGAGGACCTCACCATTTTTCTTTTCTTTTTCTAAACTCCAATTATGCAAGGACTTTTTCTGCAGCGCTGTCCACACCCTGGAATTCCCTCCCTTGACTTCTTCCATCTCCTTGCCTGATCAAATGATGGCCATTTTTAAAAATCTCTGGTAGTGATGGTGGTTCATCAGCTCCTTAATATTGTCTATTTACTGCCTTGAGATGTGCTTACCTATTTAATAGCAATAACAACAGCAATAGCATTTAGATTTATTTACCGCTTCGCAGTGCTTTACAGCCCTCTCTAAGTGGTTTACTGAGTCAGCATATTTCCCCCAATCATCTGGGTTGTCATTTTATCCACCTCAGAAAGATGGAAGGCTGAATAAACCTTGAGCTGGTGAGACTCGAACTGCCAAATTGCAGTCAGCCAGCAGTCAGCAGAAGTAGCCTGCAGTACTGCATTCTAACCACTGCACATCGCAGCTCCAGGGGTGAAATGCTACTGGCTCGCACCGGTTCAGGAGAACGGGTAGTGATAAAAACTACCGGTTTGGGCAAACTGGTAGCTAAAAAGCTATCCCGAACTGGGATTTCCGATGATCAGCTGTGTTGTGCAGTTTATATTTGCTAGAAAGCAGTAAATCCTGCTTTTTAGCAAAGCTAAATCATGTAGCACAGCCGTCCCCCCCCCTCGCTGTTCTACTTACCTTCCCAAGCCTCCTTTTTCCACGTGAAGTATGCATTTGGTGCGCACTGGGCATGTGCACGCAGTGTTCTTTTAGTGCGCACTGGGCATGTGTGGGTAGCGAACCGGTGGCAATCCATGGAGGATTTCACCACTGTGCAGCTCTAACATTGCTTTAGGTTTTCTTTTTTGTCCCTTTTATCATTATATTTCATTTTGTATATTAAATTTATGAGGCATTTTTTGTGCAAAAGGCAACATTAAAAATAGCTGTCATTTTTAGCATAGCGGCTTCAAGAACATGTTGCACCTAATTAAAAAAAGGGAAGATCATTGGGCTCTCTGAGTATTTTGCTAAAAGGCTGACAAACTGAGAATGTTGCTTCCTCACTCAAATGGAAAGCTTTCTTTCCATAACAGAAAAGAGTCCATCTCTTTGGCTTCTAATATGTAGAAAATATACGTTCTTGTCCCAGATTTTAAAAGGATGCAGAGTTTCTTTGTGATGAGAGCTAGAAAAATTGGTTTGATAACATCGACCGGGTATAGTAATTTTCATTTATTTTACTTTATCTCATTATTACCTTTATATCCTGCTGAAAGTAAAGTGCAGACTCACAGCCTCAATACTTTTGATTTAGTCACCCTATTAAAAATAATAGTGAAGATGGCTCATACTCTTGTAATAAATTAGTTCATTTTAAAGAAAGCCTTTGGAATGTACACATTAAAATCTGTAGAGCAAGCGTAAAAGTAAGATAAAGTGACATTTCAGCTACTTTAATCAAAATAGAAAGGAGCAACATTTTAGTGGCAGGGATGCAAAGTGGGATGGACTATGGCGCACATGTGAGCTTTGAATGACTTACTCCTGCATTACAAGGAAGAAAAAAGTAGGATCTATCCAACTGTTTCAAGATAGTAATACCTGATCCAAAGTCACTCAATAGATCTCCTGGCAATCCTATACTAACATTCTGCACAGTCCCAAATTTTCTTTTTTTCTTTAGCCCAGGATCTACCATGGATGGATGGATGGATGGACAGACAGACAGACAGACAGATGGACAGATGGGCAGACAGACAATTACAAGCATCATTTCATTTTCTGAAAATTTTCCATATTATCTATGGAAGGAATTATGTGGAGTAAAGTGATAAAAAATTTCTGTATCAGCCTGATCCGCTGTTAATATTCATATACTGCCAGTGGTTTATTACTGCCCAACAACTGAGAAGTTACTGCTTAGAGTTCACATACTGTATAGTCAAGAAATGTAACTATTCCCCCCCCTTAGATGAGTCTTTGTACATGGAATGTATTGTTTGAATGGATGCTATCTTGTTTATTTATAATGTATTGTGTTTTTTATCTTGTTTGTTTGATATTGTCAACTGCTCAGAGTCACTCTGGAGTCAGGCTGAACCTCCATCTAAATTAATAAATAAAGCAAATAAACTTGACAGCCCTGTCTAGGTCACAAGTACCAGAACAGTACTTTTTCCTGACCCAAAGTACTTACAATCTAAAATTTAACACAACCAAAGCAACATGGAAAAGAGAAGGAAATAAAGGCAACATGGAAAAGATAAGGAAATAAAGGCAACCTGGAAAAGAGAAGGAAATAAAGGCAGCAGGAATTTTTGTGAGAAGAATACAATCTATTTATGACAATGACATGTTCTCTGCTGTACTGAGTGATCATGTGTACATCATGAATTGTATAGTTGTCCTTTACAAAGATTGGCACCAGATAAGGACAAGTTTTATATAATATATATCCCAAGAAAAGAAGAAAGAAAATGAACCTATCGAGAATAAAACTTCTGTAGGTTTTATTGTACTCTAATGGAGCCTTCACTAAACATGATCCATTATACCACACTAACATGGAATTAGGAATGACAGAGGGTCATCCCCATACTGAAGATCATCCTAGATGAATTGAATTTCTATATGAATTGGAAATAAAAGTCAGTCTTTGTAATATAAAATATATGCAACTGGAATAACTGATGTACAAATGCACAAAAGCAGTGTCTGAGGCTACACAACGCACTAAGCATTAATCCCAGTTAACAAAAATAATTGCTGTGGTATCATACTTGCTCATATAAACAAATAAACGAATAATATGACATAACACAATGTCCTGGTTCCCACAAAATGTTAAGATAATAGTTGGACTCCTACAACAAATCTCAAATCATCTCTTCATTTTAGCCTTTTGTGACTGTTGCATGAAGACAATCAGTGAGTGAATCTTTGCCATTTTTCTATCCTGTTCAACGGTGAACCCCAAATACTTGTGAAGGTATATAAATAATTTGTGAAAGGCCCCATTATTTGAGGACCCCAAATAATGTCTCCTGCCAATCAAGAATCATTCTGGGCCAATCATTTGTTCATACAGCACAAAAAATATTGAACCTGGATTATTAGAACACAATTGCTGCATTCTGCTATTAATATTCAGATGATAGAGAATACTCAAATAACCATATTGTGATTCCTGGTTCACTTGACACGTTGAGACACTGATTAGGTTTTCACAACCTACTTAATCCACCCACTACAAGGTTAAGCATTGATTTGGAAACAAACCAAAATAATTGCAAAAGCCATGTGATACCTTGCAATCTATTAAAACATCTTTTTTGCTTCTGAATCATAATCACTAAACTGTTCTATTGAACTACCCAAACCCATTTTATTTTAATCTAGCATGTTGTTGAAATTTAGCTTGTATTTCTCAAGTTAGCCTATCCCACAATGTTGTTGTACAGATAAAAAAATGTGGGGGTGAGAGAGGTATCAGCTCACACAAAACCTTGGAAAAAGAGATCAGATATAGTTAACAACACAGTCTAACATTCAGCTGCCAGTAATCAGTGTATAAGCTGCCACTTGATCAGTGGCCACGTAAAATCATGAATCAAAATATTTTACATTTTATTACCATAATTCTTTTTAATCATAATGTTTTGCATACTTCTTTTTATTTGCGTTAACAAAGCTGTTCTTAACAGATCTTCCAGCCGCATAAATGTCTTTTTTGTCTGAAATTTGAATATGTCTGTTTAAAAGTTCATATCTTAAAATAATGTGTTTTTAAAAAAATATTTGCCTTAGTGCCTTTGATTGATGCACAGTTTATTTAAATAAAAACTTACATGAAAAGTGAAATGAAACAGAAAGATTAGCTGTTTAAGTTGCTCTTGGTCGTAAGACATTTTTTGCTGTTCCTAGATAACCTTTCTCAAACCACCCTTGAGTTTAATGTGGCTTCCTCTCAAGCTGTTGTAGAAGACTGGAAAAGTTGTGGAAATGTCTGGTCTCTGATTTGCCTCTGCTGCGGACCAGAGAGGTGGTCTTGGAAAAGGTACCCCCAGTTTCACAGCCCCCCCTTCCATTGCAACATGACTTCTCCTGAGGATGATTCAGCTGATGCATACGAGTGCTTGAAACCCTTATAAAACATGATAGAACTGCCAAGTATTATTAGGTATGTTTATGTAAGGAGAACAGTATCTGGACTTTACTTAATGTGGCCAGAGGCTCTTATCTAAATGGAGATGTATTTAAGAGCAGAGTTGAAGTCTGCAATGTCTTTGCATACTGTATTGGGTACAGAGCCCCAGACATACTTCTAAATAAATAAATACATACATACAACACTGAACTGCACATTAAGCAGGATTCTCTCTCTATGTGTCAGTATCATTCATTTATGGATGCTGTATGCTGATCAATTCATTTCTGTCAGCATCAGGAGTCCAAATAAAAGTCTGTGTAATTTGATTCATTTAAATGAGAGCACATAGGTGGTCTAGATGGCTTTTAATTCTCCTTTGAAGTTGAAGGTCCTTAAAAGTGCATAACTTAAGCAGAATGGCATGATTTGCATTTGGACAAAACTAATCTGTTCATTATATATACAGTATCATTATCTTCCTACCCCAAAAGTAAGTTCTCTCTGAAACAAATCAAATTGACTTGCAAGAGATAGATTTAGGACTGGGACCCAGACATTCATCAAATTAAAATTAAATATAAATGTTATATTGTGTCTTATATACAAACATTCCACACATGTTCCATATGGATTACAACTTATTTGTTTTATTTTAGATTTTTTTATCCCACCTTTATTATTTTTATAAATAATTCAAGGTGGGGAACATAGCTAATACTCCTTTCTTCTCTTATTTTCCTAATATATTTTCCATAAATTCCTTTTCTATATTATTCACCTTCAAACAAAAATCAGTCTAGTTTATTTGTATGTGCACACACATGCAAACACACAAGTATTTGTTTGTAGTGGATGAAAATCTCAAACAATTCAAAGGAAAAGACAACAATCAGGTGAATCCAGTTACTCTATTAGAGTCTCAGTTCTGAGTGCAAATATGAGACCATCCAGAGTTTGAATAGTCATTCTTAGCCTTAATTTACCAGCCTGTAAAATGGAAATAATTAAGAATGTCTACTTCTGGTTTTAAAACACATTTCTTCTGTAATTGCTGCATTTACTATGACCCTATGGAAATCGTGTTTATATTTACAGCTGTCATTTGGGAATTTATTACCGACAACAAGGGTGCTATTTTAATTTAAATTTTTTTTTTTGAGGAAATTGCAATTGGAAAGAAGAATTAACGTCTCTGTTGTTTCTTGGGATTGCGTCCTTTACTGTAATAATATCAGGGCACTCAGAATATTTTTTAAAGCTTGTAATAAGTGGGAAAACGCGCTTGGTGATAGGGGTGGTCGATGCCTGTTATTTATGAAGTTAGCATGTGTAGAAAAAAAAAACACGTGTTACAATCTTTTTGAGATAAACAGGCAGAGAGAGAGAGAAGAGAGAGAGAAGAGAGAGAGTCGGCCGAGATACTGAGGCAGACTTTTGTTAGCAGCCACGAAGAATGGAAAGAAACTCGGATTTATTCGACGTGCTGCTTTCCACATTCGAGGGGGATTTTCTACATACATTTCTCTTTGCAGGAGGGTCTTGACCGAGCGAAGTGTCGAAACCGCGACTGAATCTCAGCGTCGCAATTGATCAAGGTAACTGAGCAGGGCTTCTAACACCCGGGAAATGGGTGGATTTCCTCTCAGTTATAAGATTGCCTAAACACCCGGGAAACGGGTGGATTTCTTCTCAGTTATAAGTTTGCTTTAAACTGTCTCAAGAAGTGACAATTGTTTTTTCTCAGGTTCTTCTTAGATTAAAAGGCGAGGTTGTCGTAGACGAAGTATGAAATAGTCAAACACGTGTACACCTGGAATGCATGATAGGCGTTTCTAAAAGTATATAATTGTGGGTTTGGTTTTGTTTTTTTTAAATCCGCTTTGCCCATTTGCCCATTAAATTAATTCCACTGAGCAAATGAAAGATTTTGCGGTGGAAATGCAGAGGAGACTGCAATCTGTAAAGCTATTTCCACTACAGAATTAAATTTATTGCTGTTAAACATTCGTTATTAACTGTCACCCACTTCCCACCTAGTAATTGATTTTATGCTTCAATCACAGAACATATCACTGAACAATGTTATTAATTTGGCACTGTTTTCTCATAGAGATACGTAGCCTAACCATCATTATGGTTAATTTTTAAATTTCTGATACATGTCAAAAGTAAAACCATTCAATTGCATTCAATGGGAGTCATTCCCAGGTACTTAAGAGCTTGGAACTACGATGTGTGTTTTACTTCTATAACAATATACATTTTCTGATAAGGAACAATTTATTATTAGCTGTCACTCGATAAACAAAAAATAAACGGTTTCCTCCTGTGAAATATAATGCACCTTCTTACATATAGATATGCCTTTTATTCAAGTAAAAGATACTTAGTAGTTTAAACATTTATCCTATGTTCTATATTTCAGTGTAATAATAGTTAAGAAACCACGACAAAATCCTTTTGTCCTTCCCCAGTGCAAAACTTCACAATTTCTATTTTAAAAATTATATTTTCTAGCACACCTTTTCTTCTTTTTAACAATAGGATTTTTAAAAAAATGCATCAGGAAAGAAATAATGTTGTACATCTGGTCCATGGTGGCTATGTGTTTTAAAAAGGTCTTGTAATAAACGGAGAGAAGAATTGCATGCTTTTACGAAAAAGATGTGGAAACCTGTCTCTCTCACCCACCCACCCCCGCATTCGAAAGGACTGAAATTCTATTCGGAAAAAGAATTAAATGGAAGGAAGGAAAAAGGGAAGGAAGGAGAGAAAGAGAAAGAAAGAAAGAAAGGGAGAGAGGGAGAAAGAAAGAAAGAGAAGGAAGGAAGGAAGGAAGGAAGGAAGGAAGGAAGGAAGGAAGGAAGGAAGGAAGGAGTGAAACTCCTCATTTGAAGGGCGTCTACCAGAGTTCTCTGGGTCTCCCTTCCAAGGAAACAGAGGAGGCTGTTGAAAGGCCGCTTGAACGGTTTCTTCGGGAAGCCGGACCGGCTGGAAACAGCCGCGAGAACTCGGCTTCTTCCCAAACAGAGACGCGCAAGACGCGCGCAATCTTGAAAGCAAATTTATGTCCCTCCCTCCGGGATCAACGGGGAGAAGATTTAGTACGGGGCGGGGGGGGGGGGAGGGATTTCTGTTAGAAAAATAAAGGGTGCAGTGTATACAATGTATACAAAGCTACGTTTCATCCTTTTTCCTTTATATGTAATAACATACATTCTATATAAATATGAAAAGGCAGGGCGGCCCCGCCATTCAAATCGAGGTTTGCGTTAGGCCTCTTCCGCTGCTCCGGATTCTCTCCGCTGCCGGCTTGTTGAGAGGTTTAACCGATATTAACGTTTCGGATGGTTTTAACGAGTCTTGTTGCCTTCAAACAGGAAACAAGCAGAAGATCGGTATCAACGTTATTCCGCGCACAGAGGAACTGGGCAAGACAGTTGGCCTAGAAGAAACATTGCAAATCACCAACATACTGACTCGAGAAGGGCAAAGAGAAGTAAAGTCCATCAAAAGCCCTTTCGAAGCGAAACCGATTTCCTGTTCGAAGGGTAAGGAAAAGAGAGTTGGGAGACTTCCGATCAGGTGATATGGAAAGCCACGCAGCTTCCAAAAAGCGCCCCGATCTTCTTCCCGCTCAGTTATAAAGGGAAATATTATGTTACTCCTTTCCAAAATCTAATGCTCAGCCGGAGATCGCCTTTGCTCCTTCTCCCCGCTCTCCCTGACAGTTTTTCCCCCTGCCTCAAGGCTTCCTATCGTCTAATAAGCAGGTATAGGAGCGGGCTGGGAAGTTGGTCCTTGTTCCTGCCTCTCTTCACTCAGAGATGTCCAGCTTCCTTTAAATCTTAAAATCTTCCTTTAAAGCTGCCCATGGAATCGGAAGCCGCTTGCCCTCCATGGGACTTAATTGCAAGTCAGAATTAGGTGGTGAATTCCTAGTGGCCATCAAAGGTCATGGGTGGGCCTGAGCAAGGTGGGCTTACAGGCGAAGAAGCGAAGGCTTTAGTAGTCAGAATAAATCAGACTTCACTAGTCACTAGTAAAGTCAGAGGCTTTACTTTACTCTCAATCAAAGACAAATTCCTTGTGTGTCCAATCACACTTGGCCAATAAAGAATTCTATTCTATTCTATTCCTCGAGGGGATCTGATCTGGAGAAGGTTTAGGATTGAGTTGCATGGAGTAATGCTTAGATGGTGCTCCAGCCATCGCGTACTTGCGTATTTCCCTGCAGCGCCATTTATACCCAACCAGAATGAGCTGCGCCCAACTATAAGAAGTGAGTCAATGGAGATCCCGCAACAATCTCCCCTGACTTCCGCTACATTGATTTAGTTTTATTAATCAACCCTTCCATGATCAAAAAGTTCCCTTCCATGATGAAAAACTTAGCATGGAGTGTAGAAAAGTGTTGTCTTTAGCTATAATAAATAAAAATAGAAAAGGTGTTTTCTGAATTAGTTATTGTAAAAACTGTTGCATGTTTGACTATCTTTTTCCCCCATTTTTTTTCCCCTATTGGTGAGTTTCAACTACCACCACTTTATAAAGAAAGGGAGAGGTTGGGATGAATGCCTTTTTTCCCTGGAGCTTCTCTTCATTGGTTTCAAGTTAACAAGGACCAAACTTAAAGCTCAGTCATCTCCATAGTTATCTAACAACAAACCCCATTAACATTGCCTAACCAATTTTAGGGCACAGAAGATAAAGCTGTTTGCCAATATTTTCTTAGCCCAAAAGACCAAGTAGACATTGGGAGCTACTCTCCTTGTTGGTCTTCTTTTATTCGTTTCTATTTCTTCACTGGGTTTATACACCACTTTTCAAACAGAAGTTCTTTACAAAGACAACATTTCAATAATAAAGCAACTAAAACCCTCTGTTCATCATACTAGTGAATAGCTTACAGTTTTGCTGAATAGCACACACCATTAATTGTCATGTAAATTATAGTTCTTTATTAGCTGGCTCTGATGTTTTGAAGGGTAAATGTGTTGCTGTGGATGCAAGACATTTTAGGTTAATAGCGAGATCTATTTATTCCCAAGAGAGCAATGTAGGATGCTACTAGTCAGAAATCCTACTAAGCACTGGAACACTTACTCCCAGGTAAGCATATAAGATAGCAACCTGAACTTGCAATCTGCCCTGACATTGGGGGGGGGGGGATCAGTATCCAATGATGAAAAGTTTAAATTCAATTTCAAAGCCTCTAAAAATATAAACTAGATGTTCAAATGCACTTGTGCTAAGCATGCTGTTAGGCTTCAATATGTCTGCTGATTGCAGTGAGGTATTGAAAAAAAAACTACCTAAGCAAACAGCAGGAAGAATGAAATGGAGCATTTCTTCAGCCATCTATTCCAAATGGATCACTCTGTTCATTGTTTTAGCCAAGTTCATCAGAAACTAGATCAAGTTCAGCGCCAAAATATCCCCAAACTCCAGTCATGAACAAATGAATACAACTTTTGAATCATGTTTTGCTCGAGAGCAATCATATTTGAGTCAATGGAGCCACATTCAAAAGTATTTAGCTTAGTACAAAACAGATGGATGTTTCTCCCGATATATTGAAAAAGGAGAGAGCTTCAACCATCTGTGGGGGTCACCCGGGATTCAACTTCATCCAAGTCTGTATTGATGGAGTCAAGCCAGACTCATATGCAACTCCTTCTGCACCGTTCATTTAGAATAGTTTAAAAAAACCTCTAATCCTGTTTAGTTTCTTTTTCTTTCACATTATATTGGTGGCTTCATTTCATTGATAGCTCTCCCAGTGCTCAGTACAGGAAATACATATCCCTAAACCCATTCTGCACGTCTTCTCTTTCAATGCACATTGGTGATATAGTTTCCTACCTTTTCCTTCATTTTTCTTTCTCTGGCTTTTCTTCCATCTTTCCTCCCACTTCTATTTTCTTCCTCTCCTTCTGCTCTCCTTGCCTTTTCTTTTCTGAAAAATCTAATCCTCCTGTTGCTAAGAGCAGGACAGATCATTTCAAGGACATTTGTGTGTGGAATTGTATCTTCCAGCTCTTTCCAGGACTGCCAGAACTTCTTAGTTCAAGGCCGAGAAACATTTCCCGGCTAGCCATAAAAATAAAGGCAATTGATATGAATCGTTTGGGAGTCTGAATTCAAATGCCTCTTCTCACATAATAGGGAGCCTAAACCATTTCTTAGAACGGAGCCAGTCAGCTTCACATACCTGACCATATGGATCCACTGATATGGCAGAGGAAATTACAGAAATGATAGTGTTAGGCTTTGACCTTGCTTAAAATATGACAGGAAGGGAGGAAGATGAGCCTCCAGAACAATCTTGATGTCCTCCAGATGTGTTGGAAAATGAACCCTGTCATCTCTAGCCATGCTGATTGAAATAATGAGATCTGTGATCCACCACTTGAGGAAGTCAGTTACCCCATTGCAAAAATTAAATTACAGAAGAGCTAAAGGAAGATTTTTATTTTTTACAGTTGATTATACTGGAGCAAAATCAGTGCATTTTCATGGAACATTTTCAATTCAGTGTGATGAACAAAATGACTTTCAAGAATTACACAAATTCACCTCACTGAATCATAAATTGTAACTTGGGGAAGCAGCTATCTCAGTTTGCTGCAAAGTCTCTGGAGGAAAAATAGGATTCTGTATTATTGTAATTAAGCTATATTGTCTGATTCATCCTGAATGGGCAGTAGGTAAATTTATCTTCAAAATTGAGTACAGTAGGATACGAAACTTTGTACTTATAATGATAGAAGGCTTGGTCAAATGACCAATTAGATCAAGAAAAATATATGCAAAAGACCAACTAATTCCCAGACTTATTGAATAACTCTATGAAATTTGAAAGTTTATTATGTCCTTGCATATAATTGGAGTCCATTTTAACATCTAGTCCAGATTCCCCAGTCTGGGTCTGGTACATTCTTTCTAAAGAGCATAGGGAATGTAGTCAAACATATCTGGAGGGCTCCAGCTTGTGGAAAGCTGTGCTAATCTTTCAAGGCTTCGGAACATCTGATATATGTTTTACTCAGATATTTAATTCTGGCCAACCAACAGAGCCCCTGACCTCAGTGGAGAAATATTTAAGTGAGTTTAGCATGGCCTCGGCATTTGAATGCTGGGACTATTCAAGCCATCTGTATTCTAAATGCGTTCCTTTGATCCTTTCCTCTCCAGAAAACATAATTCCCCCCCAAAAGAAAAATGCATCTTTCTGGAGAAAAGATCAAAGGCACACCCTTAGGATTCAGATAGCTTTGCTACAATCAATTAATACTGCTAATGGGTCTTCCTAGCAAGTCTGAATAGGGCATTTTCTAAACAAAGTTAAATCCACATCCAAATTTTGCATAAAGAAACAGGGATCCTAGAATATAGGCAGGTCACTTTAGGGTGCTGGTAGCTTCAAATAATAGTTGAAATAGATTATTATTAAACCTGCCCTTGCAGCATTTTCTAGAGAATTGTTTCAACTTCAGATCTTACTTACTGTAACCTGGCTCCTACATTCCTGCATGCATATTCATCAAGGAGGAGGAAATAATTGTCATCTTTTAAAAAGGAATGTCTACTTACTGGATCATAATCATTTAGGCCCAGCAAAAAAAGGGGAAAAAAAAGAACCGGGAAGGAAGATGAAATTAAACATTGGATACCAGCTCTGTTGTTATAACCACTGAATTCTTTCTACCTTGACTTATCTTATTTCAAGGGAAGGGGCCTGCTGGAGTACAGTCTTTCAACGGCAATGGCTTCCTTTGCAAATAGATGGGAGAGCAAGAGTTTTTCTTCAATCCATTAACTGCTGTGCAACAGAATTAATATTGTTAGCAGAAGAAAAGAGAGCTAAGTCCTTTTGATCAGATCAGATTTTAGGTGTGTGTGCACTGCTTCATTTCAAGCATTGGCTCCTGCTCTGTGCTGTCCTGTTTTTCAGTTAATAATATGGAGTTGGCAGTTCCCTAGGTGGCTCAGTGGATAAGACGCTGAGCTTGTCAGCGGTTCCAATCCCAAGTATAGGTCTCCTGCGTGAGCAGGGGGTTGGACTAGATGACCTCCAAGGTCCCTTCCAACTCTGTTACTGTTACTTCAAGAGTCATTGGTACAGATGAGAAAGAGAAGAAATAAACAAACAAAGTAGCATATATAGTAATGTTAATCTTGGAAGCCGGGTTTCCAAGTTTCATTTCTTACTGTATTCTCCTTACTCTTGGAGAAGGTTGAGGGAAAGAAACAGGAAGTAAGCATCAGCTGAGGAGGAAGCAGGAAGTGGCCATTGCACTACACAGATATTTAGAAATGGGGGTGGGAGGTGGGGATCAAGGGTTTTACAGGCAAATTGGAAGTTGGGGGTGTTGTTATTTTAATGCTTTCTATTTTTTACTCCCTTGTATGAGATCTGATGGTAGAATCCTATGTTCTCTGCAGTGTTTCCTAATGGCTATGCACGTATTCAGCACCAAATAGATAGGAAAAAATAACCTCGCATCTTGATTTTGTTTTCAAATGTTTGCTTATAGGCCGGCTGTCATTCTCTACCACTCACCCCAGTATCACTTTTCAAGCTTACTAGGAGTATGAGAAATAAAATCTGTGTTAAAAGTATTATTAGTAAAAAATAAAATATGATTAACTCATTGGTCTACTTAATGCCCATAGCCATTCATACTCAGCAAATTATTTTGCATGGTGGGCAAAATTTACCTTGGGATCTTGTATATGTGTGCATATATGTGCAAATCATGACTGATTATAGTAATTCATCTTCTTTCCCCCACTCTGATCAAAAATTCTGTGTTTAACCAATATAAAATAACCATACATTTGGCGGTGCTTGGTGTCTTAAGTGATTTCTGATGAAGGGAGCCGGGAGGTGGAGAATGACTCATGTTTGTCTTATTTTGGCTTTGCTCACAAGTCATGCAATCACTCAGCATTAAGTTATTTTCTGAAAGCAACACAAGTTGTTCCACTTTTAGTCCATATTGATTGAAAATTCATGAGGATTATAATAACCTGTACGCAGCTTTTATGAATTCCATAATCTTAAAATTAAATTAACGTGATTATTAGAGAGTGGTTGATATTTTATTTTATTTTTTATCGTTCTGTATGCATGTATTTCTGTAATTTATTTATCTCACTTATATGCCACCCACTCCAGACAGCGTTTGGCAACCTACAACATACCAATTCCCTTCGCATTATTATTTTTTAAAAAATCTCAATGATTGTGCCTTTTTTAAGCTTTGGCGGACTGAATCTCTTCGCACCGCCCTTTTCCACTGACAACTGCTTCCAATCTATGGTGCGGAGCGGTCATACAGATCCCAGATCCCCTTTCCCACTGAAGCCGACTCCGACGCTCTTTCGCCGCCTATTTACTGGCTTCAACGTCCTTCCGCCCCGTGTAAACGGCGCCTTGCTGCGCCGATTCCCCTGCTGCGCCGGAGCGTTGCGCCTCCCGGGATATTAATGAGGTGTCCGTTGATAGGGAGCTCTGCAGGGTCGCCGCCGGCCTGTCTCTGCTGCTCGGGCGTAGACTCCCCGGCGCTGGGTAAGGGCAGAACCCGGCGGACCCCGATCGCCCCGTGCGAGCCCTTGTTTCTCTGCAGATTACAGCAGCGAGGGAAGGAAGGAGCAGGGAAAGGAATCCGACCGGATTTGCTCCCTTCTTGACGCGCAGAGTAAATGGGCCTGAAATCCCCACAGGAGCCGTCCAACAGACACCCCTGTCGGGAACGTGTCAGTTGAGAATGAAACCCTGAACATGGTGCCTTTCCAAGCCCTTCGGTCGCCCTTCTCTTGCAATCCCCAACTAAAAAGGGGGGGTTTGCCTGGTGCTTGGAGTAAAAGGAACCGATGTCTAACAGTGTTGAGGGCGTCAGGTTGGGAAAGGAAAGCAGGCCGCTTCTCAAGGGTGAATCCATCCAGTTCCTTGGAAGTTGTAGGCAGGGGAACAAATTGGCACATACCTATCAAGACCCTTTATTTTACCTTCCCAAATACAAACAAAAGTTTCTGTGAGGAAAGAATGCAGAGTAAAGAAAACATCGTGACTGGGGTCTTTTCTTTTCAACCTTCTGCTGGTGATCTCAGTTTTTCAGGAATTTGGAATATGCGAAAGTATGGAGATTGCACAGTCTTTATATTCCCAATAGTGTTCCTGGCTGCTGCCTGTAAGAATCCTTGTTTGGACTCGGGGCTGGTGTAGGGTGGGACCTCAGGCGCCTTACAAAGGATTGAGCAAGGCTTCCTTTGTGCGTATAGAAAGACAGGCCGCATAATCCCATCACAGGGCCGCGTGACCATGAAATAGAAGGTAGGAAGGTGAAGTATTTGGATTGGAGCACCATAGAATTTCATTAGCTCTGCTGGTGAATTTGTTGTGTTGCAATTCATCTGCAATGAAGACTTCTTGCCTGCGCTGTACACACAACCCCCTTAATCAGCTTAGTTGAAGAGCGCTAAGGCATTTGCACAACATATTAAGTTTGGTTAGCATTAACCTTGGTTGCTTAACATGCTCTACATTTATCCAGTGCTGAGGAGTTTTTCAAACAGAGGCTGTGAATAGTCATTTGTATGGAATGATGTGAGTCATGCAGTATGCAGGGGGTTGGAATTGATGACCTCTTTAGTTCCTTCTATTTGTTCAGCTCTATGAGCTTCCATACTAATAGGCCATGGGCTACCTAGAATTCTGATGTTTTGCCAGGAAGGCAAGGAGGTCTGCTCTGTGATGAGCTGCCAAGAACTGTACTACAGAGCAAATTGCTTTACCTTTGAAGATACCTGGTACAGATGGTGTAACATTGGAATACACATCACAGCCTATTTGTGCATATGTCACTTCATTTAGTTAGTTTATAGTTCAATTCTAGTAATAATACAAGTAATAAAGTCTTGTGCAAATCCAGAAAATGGTTTCATTCAAAAGCTAGTTTAAGTGTATTTCATGAATGCAGACTTTTGCTTCTCCTTCCAAGCACCAGGATGTTTTTCAGGCATTTTTTCTAGGCTGGATTTAAAGGTGGGTGACCAATTCAGACCATATTTGGGAAATGCAAATTCAGGTGAAACTAACCATTCAATAAATACGTCTGCTTCTTTTTGCAAAGAACGTTTTTTTTACTTCAATGTGGCTCCTAATTTGCAAGAGGATGTACAAGATGATGCAAACTGATCTTGTCATACAATAGATATATATTTTATTGAAAAATGAATTACAAATGCAGTGAAAGCCTCTTGGTATTTTACAGCTAAAATGAATGATGAAGGAAAGGGTGCCAAAATTGTTCTGTAACACTTGGTGTAGATGCTACTGTGTCTGTAATATAAGATGCCTGGAGTCACCTATGTATGAGTCAGGCAGCTATATAAATTTGTTTAATAAATAATCAATACAAAAACCAACATACAAACATACTTCTGTATTCTGAAGCACTATATTAGTTACATTTAGGATTTTAAAGATAACTCTTGATTCCTAAATGTAGAATTTCAACTTCTTCCATTTTATTTTAAGCTGAAAATATGCAAACCTGCCTCCCCACAAATTATCGTATATCAAGGAGTGGGGTATTAATGGCATTTTAGATGTTGCTGAAGTAAAACTCCCAGTAATACCAATCAGTGATGAAGAATGCTGGGAGTTGTAGCCTAGTAAGATTTAGAGGGCCATAAATTTCCTTCTGTGGCTTATAATAGCCTAAATATGCTTTGCAACCTAGCCTATGGAAACGTATTCAGATTCATAATTCTACTGGCTATCTTTGAAAGGAAAACAACCAGGAACATTTGATTGTAGCTAGGTCAGTTAGATGCCAGTTCTCAGTTCTACCTAACTAGTAAAAAAAAACCCACTTATGATTACAATAGTGGTTTTATCTAAAAAAAAATTGCAGCAGCTTTCATAAGTTTTCACACTACATTATTTGCATAAATATATGCAAATATTTTCCTTTTAGATAGACATAGTTTCACCCAATCCTTCTGAATCTGGAAAGATGCAATCGGCCTGGATTTTGTCTATTCTGACACTGATATCATCATAGCCTGCAGTAGTTACAGAAAAGACATGTCAGCAAAACTACTACCGGTAAGTCTCATGAAATAAACTGATTCTTCTTACAGCTGCTCTAGTTAGAGGTGAATAAATCCTTTATCTATGCCCACCTTTGCTTGTTGGTCCATCTTTATTCAACCCCAATATTTGTCTCCCTCAGGAGACCTTGAGCTGTATGGCCTTGGAAAGAGCAAGTCCAATAGCTCTGCTTTTCAGCCAAATTTGTCTTATTACTTTCCCCCTCTGCAGTGGTCTCTCTGTCTAGACAGGACAATTTGCACATTCTATAGTGATGGGTTGCAACATTTTTTAATTAAATGCAAATCCTCAATGCAGGGGGAGGATGGGACCCACTCTATCATCTGTAACCCTTTGCTTGTTCAGACAGTCCAAACAAAGGATAAACAATTGATTACAAGAAACCCCACCCATGGTCAATAGCCATCCAGAGATATCTCTATCGGTGGTTAGTGATTGGTGCCCTCCTAGAAGCTTAAGAACAAAAAAAGAAGAAAGTCCAGAGTTGTCTAATTGATTGTTAGGGTTGTACAGATTAGATAGCAAGAAAGTAGCAGAGGGAGTTATCAGAAACTTCAAGATGACTGAACAACCATGGCAAGCTCCTGGAATAAGCTAGATGAGATCTGTGTGAATTACCAGGAGGTAATGAATGGAAGGATAATGTGCTGTTCCAGTGCCAATCTTCTGCCCAGGATATATTGGCCTCTTTCCTTTCTCCTTTCCTCGCCATTGGTCCTGAACTTGGCTTCCTCAGCCTATTATCTTGCAGATGCATTGAAACAATAAATCTTAAAATTCAGTCAATGTAGACTCTGCAGTTTCAATACATACCTCAGAAGGATTCTTCTACACCGCCCTCCCCCAATCCGTTAATTTCCATGAAGCATAGACTTCAACTGAAGGGATATGGTGGCTCAGTGGCTAAGATGCTGAGTTTATCGATCGAAAGGTCGGCAGTTTAGTGGTTCAAATCCCTAGTGCTGCGTAATGGGGTGAGCTCCCATTACTTGTCCCAGCTTCTGCCAACCTAACAGTTTGAAAACACGTTAAAAATGCAAAGTAGAAAAATAGGGACCACCTTTGGTGGGATGGTAACAGTGTTCCATCGGCCTTTGGCGTTTAGTCATGCCGGCCACATGACTACTGAGACGCCTTCAGACAGCGCTGGCTCTTTGGCTTTGAAATGGAGATGAGCACTGCCCCCTAGAGTTGGGAAAGACTAGCACTTATGTGCGAGGGGAACCTTTACCTTTTTTAAAGACTTCAACTCCCATCATTCTCAGCAGTGGTTATTGGGAGCCTGTCTCCTCCTGCTTTAGCAATGCAAAGAGCTCAATTCTTTCATGTCTGGATGCAGCACCATTCTGTCAGGTCCAATTTCACTTACAACATGGCTCTAGGAGGTGCTCTTTCCTCATCTCTATTACCAACTGCAGATATATACCAGGTTTTTCATTTTAGTAAGCATATCTAGCAGCTACAAATTTGTTGAATAATTTTCCGAGATAGTAATTTATCTTATTTCAATGAAATGTCACATATGTTACAGTCTTTGGAAATCCATATATAAATCTTACTTATAAAGGCTCCACTGAGTATTCCAACATTTCAGAGGCCTGTTGTAGATACAGAATAGGAAGATGCAATGTTGAACTGAACAAAAGCTTTCCCTGGCCTTTTTTGGAAGAATAATAAAAAAAACAATAAGTTGCTGGATTAGTGGGCAACAAGCACTCAATCACAAATGTTTTCTTACATGCACCTATTTGAAACACACAAGGATGGCAATTCTGTGGATTGTCAGATATGTTGAAGAATAGAAACATATATTTGTGTCTGTTGGGTTATGATGGGGCCATTATACATTTGGCAGCATCCCTGAAGTTTCTCCAAATTTTTCTACCAAACTCTTAATTTTTAATGTAAAAAAGAGAGAAATTATTTCAAGCATAGAAAGTATTTTATTTGTTTGTTTGCTTATTTAAGTGTATTGGTGAGTATTATTAAATAATTATAACTAAATTTATTAACTTATTTTGTGTGTGTAAGCTTTTTAACTAAGACATGCTTTATTTTTTGAAAAGTATGTGGTACTGCCTTTCTGTGCTGATATTATTTAATATTTGCTCTTTGCTCTTCTCCAGTTCTACTAACCTGAGTTTTAAATAAACCTAGGCATCTTATGCATGCAACCCAATCATTCCATCATAGGTCTGTCTCTGTACGGACAAATCTCAGGGAAGAGAACACATAACTTTTACAAGACATACAATTCTCTTTATCTGTAAATTGTTGGCATTCTGGATTATAAGAGCAGAAATAAAAATTATAAGAATCTATTAAAAATGCTGCAGAGAGGACAGGATGCCATTGACTGATTCTGCAAATCAGTTTGAGTCTCTTAGTTTAATTATAGACCAGGGTCTGGTCATTTTCATTTTTAACTTCTCTTGCCCTAGGAAAGAAAGAAATGCAATGATGTCTGGGCTGCAAGCATTCTGCAGCAGAGATAATATATTTGGATGACTTCCACAAAAAAAGGAGCTGTGTTAGAACCCAATGCCTTGATTATGCTTAGCATTTTTGGCTTAAATAATGCATGCATCACAATGAAAGGATGGAGTGCTAAGGTGATAAAATGAACTGAAATTGACTATAGATGGGAAACGTTTTTTACTATTTTCCCCACCCCATGTAAAATTAAACAATAACTCCTTGGAAGTAGAAAAATTATATAGCCCAACACAGGAAAGGCTGGAGAAGAAACGTCCACTGATTTTAGAAATTTATAAGGGCTGGGGAATGCACCATTTAATAGAGAAATTTATAGTCGCTCTTTTAAGAATAAATATACAAAAGAAAGCAACAACAGAAAATTAAAAAAAATAGCAGTCCATGGAGTGGATCAGTTATTAAAGCTTTTTTAATTTAAATGTTTACAGTTTCATTATAAAAGTAGAGAATGTGTCTGTAATCCTAAGAATGGTTTGGCATAAGAATACTTTCCATTTTTCATACAAGAGATACCATGAGCTTGATCCTTTTCCATCTTCCAATGTTTAGATTAGATTAACAGAGAGGAAGGGACCTTGTAGGTCATCTAGTCCAACCCCCCCCACCACCTAAGCAGGAGACCCTACACTGGGTGTTTGCAACCTGTGGCTCTGGAGCCGCATGCTGCTCTTTCAGCCCCAGGACCAACTTCTGCCTTCATCCCACCGCCAGGTACTCACATAGGGCTGCACTCCTCAGGGTCCCGTCAGTCAGACACTGTCGGCTGGCGACCCCCAGAGCGAGGGCATTCT
>JANHFM010000932.1:165931-179782 GCA_032468115.1 Grayia smithii
TAAGTTTAAAATATATATATAAAGGTTTTGGAGTTTAATAGATATGATTAGTTTTGGATAGATAATATATGTTAGAGTTAAATTAGGTTTGCATTTTTATTTATTTATCCCACCCTAGAAACAGTAAGGACCTGTTGTGCCTCTGCCAGGAAAATGGAGCCTGGGAGGGATGATTGAGGCCTCCCAAAGCTCCATTTTTGTTGGCAGAGTTGCGGAGGCCATTGTGGCTGAAAGCAGAACCTTGATGATTGACATCGAGCTGGCTATGCTGCCCTGGCCATGCCCCCTGCCCTCCTGAGGTCAAACACAACCCTAATGTGGCCCTTAATAAAATCTAGTTTGACACCCCTGGTCTAGTGGTATTGTGTGAACCCACCTCATAAGAAAGAGCTACCTAAAACTCTCAAAGCCAAGAAAATCTCTGCATTTATGCACATATGATAATGTATTAATTGTGCCTATACAAAGGGATCTGTCAACTAACGGTCAACATAAATTAGAGCTTAGACAAGTGTTAATGGAATTCGAGAGGAATTGGATTTAGACTGCTTGTGGGAATGTAACCACTCTAGGCTGATCGCTGTCTTGACTCCGCCACCAGACTCTGCCTGTCCTTCTCCTACAGCCGTGATGGCGAACCTATGACATGTGTGCCCAAAGTGGCATGCAAAGCCATGTTGCCTAGCACACATGGCCTTGCCTGTTGGTCTTCCGTGTTTCTGGTGTGCATGCGCAAACAACAATCAGCTGTCCTTTGCGTGTGTGGCAGTGCCGAAAACAGGTGTGCACATGTGCATCTACCAGCTGATCGTCGGGCAAGCATGCACACTAGAATCCAGAAGTTGGACTTTTCCAGATCGTGGCCTTGACAAGCGCACATGCTCACATGCGATGTTTCTTTGCAACCTTTTTGGCACTCGGTGTCACTGTCCTATGAGCTGGGGGGGTGGGGAGGAAGAAATAATTGGTAAAATAAGCCTTTATTTATTTGGTTTTCTATCCTCCCTTGTGTTTTCTTTTAATGTGAAGGGAGATTTATGTTGACTGTTCAACTAGTATTAAAGGCAAGAAGTGGCAATACACCAACAAATTTAAATAGGTACAAGAAGCTTCAGCACTTAACATCACTCTATTTTAACATTCTAGAGCAGTGGTTCTCAACCTGTGGGTCGGGACCCCTTTGGGGGTCAAACAACCCTTTCACAGGGGTCGCGTAAGACCATCGTAAATATGAGTTTTCCAATGGTCTTAGGAACTGAGACACTACTCTTCTATCAATATAGGCTTAATATAAGGGACCACGGGCTGGTGCGACACAATTGAAAGCGAACTGAAGAGGAGGAGGCGGCAGGAGGAGGTGGTGAAGGCACCATGGCAGCGGCAGCGACAGGGCTGAGAGTTGTCAGCCTCAAGCAAATGGCAGAAGCGGGAGGAGAAGGAGGCAAGGCAGCGTGGGAGACAAGGCGGAACTGCCACCAGTAGCAGCAGAGGTGGGAAGCACTGCCGATGGCCGGGAACAGTCTTATAATATGCAGCGGCGGCAGCAGCAGAAGCAGCAGTGGGACTCCTTGAGAAACAGCCAAGTCTGCCGCCCCTTTGCCTGCCTCCTCGCCTCCCTCCCCACTGTGGAGACAGACCAGGGGGTTGCAGCACTGAGAAAAGGGAGCCACGATCAACGTCTGCGTGTGCTGCGAGGGAGAGGAGGGGGAACTACCGAAGACAGTGCCGCTTTGGAGAAAGGCATCCAGTGGGGGTCAACATAACATGAGGAACTGTATTAAAAGGTCGTGGCTGCTTCTGAAAAAAATAAACACCAGTCACGTCTATCCAAAAAGAAATAACCTAGAAGCCACAAATGTCATTGCTATTATTTTATTAAACTGAAGCCAAACTGATTATAAATTGGATTAGAATAATTTGTGAATCCAAGCTTTGAAACCTGAATGAGAAGCTCTGGATCACTAGGAAAAATGTAATCAGGTGAAATACGTGAGGTAAACTGAACCTACCTAAGACAGAGAAGAAGCTGACAAAATCAGCAAGTCCAGAATTTACCAAAATTTGACTTAATATTCTTAGCTGTCAACCCAGGGGTGAAATCCAACAGGTTCTAACAGGTTCTGGAGAACCGGTAGCGGAAATTTTGAGTAGTTCAGAAAACCTGCAAATGCCACCTCTGGCTGGCCCCTGAGTGGGGTGGGAATTGAGATTTTGCAATATCCTTCCCCCAGGAGGGGAGGAAATGGAGATTTTGCAGTATCCTTCCCTGGAGTGGGGTGGGAATGGAGATTTTGCAATATTCTTCCCCTGCCACGCCCACCAAGCCACACCCAGAGAATCGGTAGGGAAAAATTTTAGATTTCACCCTTGTGTCAACCCCTTCTAACAACTATCAAAATTGTATATATGAGTTTTCGTTGAAAACCTGCTGTCTTTAGAAAGGTTTGAATCTGTGAAACAATTACTGCCGGATTTTAGACCAAATCATTTCTTAAAACTTATCCTAAGATAACAAATTAAATTGGTTTTTAGAAGAATATACTCAATATCCCTTGTATGAGTGTTGGTTCTACTGGATTCAGCCTGATTTACTTCACAGATGTATATTTATTTATTATCAAACTTCTATGCCTCCCATTTCACCAAGGCAACTCTAGGCAACTTACAATTAAGCAATTGTAATTAAAATTAAAATTTAATTGTAACTATAATTAAAATAAGGGGCATGGCGACTCAGTCGCTTAAAAGATGCAGGAGAAGCTTTATTCTCCAGCGGTTTGAGTCCTACCACATGTGATGGAGGGAGCTCCCCTCCCTCCCCTCAGCTCCTGCCCACCTAGCTTTTTGAAAGCATGCAAATAGATAAACAGGCACCACATTGGTGGAAAGGGAGCAGCACTATGTGACATCATGTTCACCGCATGACACCAGAAACATCTTCGGACAGCATTGGCTCAATGGTTTAAGGAAGCAAAGATGACTACCATGCCTCTAAAGTTGGTTATGATTACTGAAGTAAAACCCGTGGGGAGTTCTTTAATTTTTACAATTAAAATACCAGAGGAAAAAAAATAAATTTAAAATTCAGGTAGAATTTAATTCACATCCTTCTCTGCAATAGCTCAGATGCTACTCTTCAGTCAAACATGGGAAATTCAATTTCTTTCTGCTAAGTTGGATGGGACCTACAGCTCCTTATATTTTTTTGCTTTCCATATGAAGGAGAGTGTCTGTGCATGGGTCTAGAATAGAATAACAGAGTTGGAAGGGACCTTGGAGGTCTTCTAGTCCAACCCCCTGCTTAGGCAGGAAACCCTTCACCATTTCACACAAATGGTGATCCAACCTCTTCTTAAAAACTTCCAATGTTGGAGCATTCACAACTTCTGGAGGCAAGTTGTTCCACTGATGCATTGTTCTAACGGTCAAGAAATTTCTCCTTAGTTCTAAGTTGCTTCTCTCCTTGATTAATTCCCACCCATTGCTTCTTGTCCTGCCCTCAGGTGCTTTGAAGAATAGCTGGACTCCCTCTTCTTTGTGGCAGCCCCTGAGATATTGGAGATATTGGATATTGGTCTTGTACCAACCCTTGTACCAGGGTTGATGTTGGCAGGATTACAACTCTGACAATCACCATTTTCCTTGCTAGGACTAGAGCAGGGGTCAGCAACCTGTGGCTCCGGAGCCGCATGTGGCTTTTAGGCCCTCTACTGTAGCTCCCTGTCAGGTGATCACACCTCTAGCTGGCCCCACCCCTCGCCCTCCCGTCCCAGTCACTCCTCGCCTGGCTTGAGAAGGTAAGGTTGATGACAGGGGATGGAGAAGTGGCCAGGGCAAAGACAGAGAGATACAGAGAGAGGGGGAGAGAGAGAGACATAGAGACATACAGAGAGGTGGGAGGGAGAGATGTCAAAAGGATTTTGTGGTTCCGATGTTTTTTAACAACTGGTTCTCTGCCCTAATGACCGGCTGGGTAGGCATGGCTGGGGGGAGGTGTCATGTGACTGGTGGAAGTGACATTGAGTTGGCCACGCCCACCCAGGTTTTGTGGCTCCCAGTGTTTTCTTTTCTGTGGGAAACGGGCCCAAATGGCTCTTTGAGTATTTAAGGTTACAGACCCCTGGCTAGAGTGTCATCTGGCTCCGTTCAAAGCCATCATTTTAATTGTGAGCTCTCAGCATTCAAGAAGGCTGTGACAGACACAGGCAAGCTCAGACATTATAAGGAGAAAGCCGTTAGCCCTAAAGAGAAGGCTGTATTTTCCTTGTATATCCCACAGCTATAATTACCAGTGTCACGGCTGCAGGTATATTATCAAAGTATTATAATTTATTTAACCCACATTCATGAGTTAAGCTGCTAGCTGTGAAACAGGTGGTAGTGAACTGATTATTATTTTTTCCCCCCTTTTACATTATTCAAAGTAATTTGAAGAGGCTTTGATGCTGGTGGCAAAGAAACATTGTATTCTGCCTCTGGTAAACTAGATTTTTTTTGGAGTGCATGGAGTGGGGGGAATATTGAGTTATTCCAAAGCTTGCAAAATCTGAAAGACTTGGAAGAATAAGAGAACAAATTAAATATGTTTGAAAGCAGAACTGCTCTCAACCCACTTTCAAGTCTTAAAGAAGTCACTGCTTAGGGTATTATCTCAGCAGCAAGATAACTACCATATTATTATATCTGGCTGCAGTTCTTTTGCTCTATTGTTTCCATTGCCAAAATCTCTCTTTTTAATCAGACATCAGCCTTAGTGTCATTACTTGTTTACCTGCATCATTACCTGGTAACGGACCCAGAGTGTTGTGGGACCACCCAGAAGGAATTCATTCATTCATTCATTCATTCATTCATTCATTCATTCAGATGCCACCCAGCTCTTACAGATTCTAGGCAATTCACAATGATAGGTAAAGGTAAAGGTTCCCCTTGCACATATGTGCAAGTTCCTGACTCTAGGGGGCGGTGTTCATCTCCGTTTCAAAGCCGAAGAGCCAGCACTGTCTTAAGACGTCTCTATGGTCATGTGGCCGGCATGACTAAACACCAAAGGCGCACGGAACGCTGTTACTTTCCCACCAAAGGTGGTCCCTATTTTTCGACTTGCATTTTTTTTTTACGTGCTTTCGAACTGCTAGGTTGGCAGAAGCTGGGACAAGTAACGGGAGCTCACCCCATTACACGGCACTAGGGATTCGAACCACTGAACTGCTGACCTTTTGATCAACAAGCTCAGCATCTTAGCCACTGAGCCACTGCATCCCTGTCCTTTTCAATGTACTGTATGGCAAGATTTTGGAAGCAAGGATGTGACCATTTATCAGGCCAGACTGCCTGATTACTTTAGCATAGCTTTATCTATTATGACTGGCTGTGGCTGATCAGGATTTTTCCCAACCAACTGCTGTCTGATTCTTTTTTCTTTAACTAAAAATACCAAGGATTGAAACTAGACCCTTATTTTATATGTTTGTTAGATTTATATCAAGAAATCAGGATGTTTTATTTAAGGAATGCAACTCTGGCTGTCTCAGAACAATTGTATGAAACGAAGCAACATAAAAACAATACAAGCAAAAAGCAATTCAAGCAAAAATAGAACTAATCTCCTTTGCTACAATTACACCACTGTCTTCAAGGTCCAATCCAGCTTCTCTCAGTGTTGGGGGAAGATCTGGAAGGCCCAATCTGGTAGCATTATTTTAATGTCCTTAAATGGATTGCATTTAAATATCATGATTTTGCCATTTTTGTAAGCACTTTATAAAGTTGAAACCAAATGGAAACCTAAGATTTTCATACAGTACATTGCTTCCTCTTTACATTGCACATTCAACTTTACGTTCAACTGAAAGGCAAGAGCTCATAAATGGAGTGGGCAGCACCAAATTTTTTTCTTGCACTTTAGTTAGATAGTTTTGAGAAAGAGTAGAAGTAAAAGGAGTAGGAACAAAATACCAATGAGTAAATAAAGGATTTCTTAAAGTCATGGAGTTTTTAGTATCGGTCTTAACTTACCCATCCACACCTCTCCAAACTGGCCTGCTCCCAGTTTCTTGATGAGTTTTATGGTATCTCGTGGGATTTCCCATTCATCAGCAGCCCAGGGTATTTGTGGAATCAGAGACTTGCATGGATATCTTAGCCTCTGACACAAACTATTATCATTAGCTGTGCAGGATGACACAAAGAGGAAGTAGGACAAACCAAAGGTAAATTTTCAGAGAATGAGATGAGTTGGACAGTTCCCTATAGTTTTGAGGTTGGAAAAATCATCTCTGTCCCCAAATTAAGGAAGAAGAGAACTTTCAGGTCCCTTTCCTGAAGGTAGGGAAAGAATCGAGATAAGCAGAGATTTTCACATTTTGCTTCATGACCTTGCCCTTTTAATCCTTTCATAATATTAATAGTAGAACCCTGATACCCAACATTATGCAATGGGAGGAAATGCTTGAAATGCATGAAATCATCATCATCATCATCATGAGAGTTCACTTGCTTCATGCTGTATATCAAAGGAACAGGAATTATTCAAATCTGCTGTTCTGTGGTGACCTTATTCATGCAGGTAGGATGTGTATGTGAAAAATACTAATGCAGACTTGTAGACCTCTCAGTTTTGTTCTCACTGCAGTTTTTGAAATTAACAAACAATATGTTTGGGACAGCACTGATGGATTTCCATTTCCTCCACCTTTAAGAGAAGTGGAAGGGGAATAGTCAAGTAAGTTTTGGGAGTACAGGACAAAGTAAAAAATAATCTGGTATCTGGAAAAACAAATCTAATGCAGAATTCAGTATACGATGAAAACTATTCTTGGACTATAATTCTATACATGGGCTTTTACTGCATATAAAGTTTGGGTTTCTCTTAATTTAATTTAATGTAATTTAATTAATTTATATGCTACCCAACTCCCAGAGGACTCTGGGCGGCTCACAACAGAGTATAACAATATCACAAAATTTAAAAGTTAGAAAAACGAATTAAAACAACAAAAACGAAAAAGAGCACACATCTCCTCTGGGCCGGATCTCGCAAGACCACAACAGCGAGATCAACGGCCCCATGCCTGCTGGAAAAGCCAAATTTTAACTGCCTTATGGAAGGCCAGCAGGATCGAGGCAGTCCGGATCTCAGGAGTAGTTGGTTCCAGAGAGCCGGGGCAGCCACAGAGAAGGTTCTTTCCCGCGGGCCTGCCAACTGACATTGTTTAGCTGACAGAACCCGGAGGAGACTGACCCTGTGGGATCATACCAGTCGCAGGGAGACGCAGGGTAGGAGACGGTTTTGAAAATAGCCTGGTCCTAAGTCATGTAGGGCTTTATAGGTTTATATAAAATAAGAAGTTAACATTTAAGTCTGGGTTTGATTTGCTAATCAAAGATAGATTACTTAGATTAGGCAAGATTACTGCAATTTCCTGTTCTGAGTTATAGTTCATATTATATTGATGACTTAATTAGGTAGATCTAAACTGCAGCCAGCTTTTATGAATTTTATTTAATTTACTGTTCCATTTAACTTTTTTCTGTTTTATTTTCTTAATTGTATTTTAAAATATCTAATCTAATTCTAATCAAAATCAATTTAAAAAATAAAAACATTGATACTCCCCCCCCCACACACACACATGCTTACATTGGCCATCTCAACTCTTGGATCTTCATTGACTTTGGACAATCTGAATTGACTTGTGTTGCAAACTGTTCTGCTTTCTTCATATGTTACAAAGAACCCACAGAACTTAAGCTAAATTGTTCTGCTCCTATGGAGCATTCTCTGCTTTATGTCTTATTAAGTATGAATCTGACAGGTGTCAGAAGTATTCTTACTGGAATAATGCTTGACAAGCTTTTGCAAAGAAGAAAATATGATCCGGGGGCAGATGTAATATCCACCTTGGTCCATAGTGGAGATTTTGTAATGCTTAATAATATCCCCTTGAGAGTTGATGTCTCTAACAGAAAGTGAAAATGCACCTGGAACAAGAAACAAAAGGGGGATTATTTAATAGTGCTTAAATTGTGCCATCAGAAGGAACAGTCTATTATAGTATACTCCCTATTCTTAGTACTAAGTACTTAGTACTATTCCATCCAACATGTACCTTCCAGGGCAGCAAATCTCAGAATCCCCAGTATCTGCAGCATTCTGGGAAGTGAAGGGTGCCAGACCGGAGAAAAGTACATTTGAATCTTTTAGCAACATCAGAATACAGGATCTGATTTCATGTGACTAGGGACAAAGCACTGAACAATGAAAAAGGGACCAGATACCTGCTAAATTCTTCTGAAGCCTGATTCCCCTGTACAACTCAAAGGTATATCCTCCTTTGAGTCATTTAATGTGAATATTCAGTTAATCACTGCTGGTCTGGGATGGATAGAGGCAGAGAATCCCTCTACTCCTGACCATTTCCATTTTGTCTCTCTTTGCAAAGCAACATATTCTATGGTCAATCAATCAATCAGTATAGAGTTGGAATGGACCTTAGTGGTCTTCTAGTCCAACCCCTTGCTCAAGCAGGAGACCCTGCATCATTTCAGACAAGTGACTATCCAGTCTTCTCTTAAAAATCTTCAGTGATGAAGCACCTACAACTTCAAACGGCAAGCAGTTCCACTGGTTAATTGTCCCCACTGTTAGGAAGCTTCTCCTTAGTTCTAGATTGCCTCTCTCCTTGGTTAGTTTCCATCCATTGTTTCTTGTCTTGCCCTCTGGTGCTTTGGAAAATAAGTTGACCCTCTCTTTTTTGTGGCAGCCCCTCAAATATTGGAATACTGCTATCATGTCACCCCTAGTCCTTCTTTTCTTTAGACTAGCTAAACCAAATCCTGAAAATGAACTCTCCTCCCCTTTGAAGTTGTGGGAAGAGATTAACTATGGTAAGCCAAAATCAGGCAGATTGTGAGGTAAGCTGTAGTTTACAAAAGTTTATGCCACTTAATAAAATGTATAAGTTGAAAAAGAGGCCAATTTGAATATGCATTTCCCCTCCCTACATTTATCCCAAAGAGAACTAGGTATAATCAAGTCTGAGATGCTTCTCAAATTCCATTCTTTGGGCTGAGATTTCTTTTATCTGACTGTTGCCTGGAATCTTCCTCTTCTTCCTCAAGGTTATTTTCACAGCCCATTACTACAGTATATATAATTTCTATTGTTCCCACATCAAGAGTTTGGGGCAGATCTCTCTCCCTCCCCCTAAAGGTAAAGGTTCCCCCGCACATGCATGTTAGTCATTTCCGGCTCTAGGGTGGTTCTCATCTCCGCTTCTAAGCCAAAGAGCCAGCGCTGTCCGAAGACATCTCCATGGTCATGTGGCTGGTATGACTAAATGCCAAAGGCACACGGAGCACTGTTACCTTCCCACCAAAGTGGTCCCTATTTTTCTACTTGCATTTTTTTACATGCTTTCGAACTGCTATGTTGGCAGAAGCTGGGACAAGAAACGGGAGCTCACTCTGTTATGCGGCCCTAGAGATTCGAATAGCTGAACTGCCGACCTTCTGATTGACATGCTCAGCATCTTAGCCACTGAGCTACTGCATCCCTTCTCCCTCCCCCTACCATCCCACTAATACTGCCTGGAAGAAAGGAGGAGAATCACCATAGCAGAATGTCCATCATTCCTAATCCTTATAGATGGTCCTGAATGACACTATAATGGAATGCATCCAAACCAGTAAGAAATCAGAGAAAGCTAAGACAATCACATCATCCCTGATCTGGTCTACCAGAAGTGACCAACAAGCCTGATCAATGCTGTTTCTGTATTATTTTCCTGACTGAAACTGAATTAAAAAGGATTTAGATAGTTTTCTCCAGAGGCATCTGGACCCACCGCCAAACCTTCTTCTCAACAACCTTCCCTAGAAAGAAAAGATTGGAGATTGGATGAAAACTATTTAGAACACTTGGATTCAGTGACAACATCTTGAGGAGGGATGTACCATCACGTTCAAAAAAGGTGGGACCACTGACTCTGTCCTATTATTGTATATACCCAATCAAGTGTCATCTGCTGGCTGGTGGGAGAAGCAAAATTGCTTGGGTTTCTGTGTCAACATTTTCAGGAATGACCGATTCAAACTCAACCCAGTTAGTCACACAAGGCCTTGGTTCAGTTATCTCAACAGGACTTGATCAGTCACAATCTCTAACTCTGGGTAAATCCGAGTGACTTTACTTTTAGATAACTAGAATAATTCTCATAAAAGCTCTGCAGATGATCTTGCCACCTGCCTTTCCCCAGTCATCTTTAAACAATTGCTAGACTGCTATCTGTAGAGAAGATCCAAATGAAAAAAATATTTTTGTTGTTTTTAGTACCATGACATAATCCCTAATCTGGGCAACTCATGCAAGTTTTACCTTTATATCTACAACTTCTTACCTGCAACACTTTCACTTTCCCTTATCAAAAATGAGCCTACATTGTTGACAGGCATCATTAATAAACGTTCAGCATCTTTTCTGTTAAGGCCTTTAAAGAACCATCTGGAAAAGAAAGAGCAAGCTTTTTATACAGTGATTCCAACTAAAGCAGGTTTTTTCAGACTTGGCAACTTCTTGGCTGGGAAATTTTGAGAATTGACATTCACATATCTTAAAAGTGTCAAGTGTAAAAAAACATTGAGCTTGATCAATGGTTTTTTTTAAAAAAGCCTGGAAAGGCAGAAAATTGCAAATTATAATTGTTTTCCCCTAGCGTTTCACTAAGTTTTATAGTGAATTCAGAAGTTCAAAAGTGTTATTTAATGCTATGTAATCTTAACAATTTATTTTTATATGTTTTGTTTTGAAATGTTTAAATTTAATAGACAATTGCACTGGTTTGTTCAGAGGAATATATTAAATGTCTCCTAAAAATTGTCTGTTTCTTTAATTAACAGCTTCCTCTTTGCTTTTATTTTTATTTCACTTTTGCTTCCCTGTATTTGTTCTTTAAATCTGTAGTTGTACAGCCCATACACATTTTTCTGGGATCAGCTATATTAAATTAAGTGGATGCATACAGTAAATATGCATATGATTGCTTTTGTTAATTGGTCCCTGTTAGTGGTGGGATTCAATTTTTTTTACTACCGGTTCTCTGGGAGTGGCTTGGTGGGCATGGCATGGCTTGATGGGTGTGGCTTGGTGGGCGTGGCAGAGGAAGGATACTGTAAAATCTCCATTCCCACTCTACTCCAGGGGAAGGTTACTGCAAAATCCCCATTTACTCCCGATCATCTGGGAGGCAGAGAATAGATGGGGGTGGGGCCAGTCAGAGGTGGTATTTAATGGTTCTCCAAACTACTCAAAATTTCCACTACCAGTTCTCCAGAACTGGTCAGAACCTGCTGAATACCACCTCTGGTCCCTGTCCATTATAGGGTCAACTACATTCCTGAATCAGCCATTAATAACACAGAGCTTGTGGGGTGAAACTTTATTTTCTTCCTTGCCAACAGACCAGTTCATCTTATCACTTTCTACTGCTAATTTTTTGTGATGTATATTTTGGGAAAAAACTCAAATGAAACCAATGAGCATAACAATATTCATTGTCCTCATTGCAAGGAAACAAACCAGTATGAAGCTTCTAAGTAAAGGGACCAAAAATGAGAAATATTATGTTACATTCATTAATTAAAAATAATTATACAGGTCTTATTAAAAGAAGACTTTAATAATTATTTCATTTATTTGCCCAACCATTTAACTAACACCATAGGAAGCTGTCCAGGAAATGGAGCAGTCTGATGGTGGAGGCCTAGCAGTTGACCTCAGTCCAATCTAGTGGGTCTCCTGCCAACAATATGGCTTCTTGCCTTGATCAATGCATCTTTCGTAGAACCTCATCCACCCACTCCTGCTCTTCATGGTGGGCACTACTTCTAACATAGCCTTAGATTCATGGGAGCAGCAAAAAGGTCAATATCTTCTGGGGGGGCCTGGGACTTCCTGAGGAAGAGAAGGAGGATGGGACTGGGTCTATGTCTGGACACCTTATCAGAAGGACCTCTCTGCTGGCCAAGGAATGGGAAAAAGAGTGATCAGAGGAAGCATGCACACAAACATATATGCATATACACATGCGCACACGGACATGATAATTGCTTGTGTAAAGATAATGATGGCAAGAATCAGGCTTAGATATCATCTAAAATTTCCACAAGATATCAGAGATAAATTCTTTGCAAGTATCACAAAACTATCAAGCTTCTCCATCTCTCAGCTTCCTGGCTTTCTCAGACTTACTCTTCTTCTTCCAGGCTGTTGATGTAGACGACGAAATTGCTAGGAATATAACCCTGCTTTCCAGTAGTAAGGGATTTTGCTAACCACCATTGTTCTTCACTGTGAACAGAATACAAAAGTAATAAACAAACGAACAAATAAATAAACAAACAAGGTAGACTGAATGAGGAATTAAGCTCCTTTTAATCCACTTTAAATAGGATATACTTACATATAATAAGGCCTTATGAGGCCTTATTATAGGACAGAGGCCTGCGAATGGCTAGTATGCATTATGACTGACTAACAATGGGAGGAATGTACAATTTCCTGAAATCTCTTCTGAACATTTACCGAATGGCAATAGCAACAGCACTTAGATTTATATACCACTTCACAGTGCTTTACAGTCCTCTCTAATCGGTTTGCAGAGTCAGCATATTGCCCCCAACAGTCTGGGCCCTCATTTTATTGACCTCAGAAGGATGGAAGGCTGAGTCAACCTTGAGCCAGTGAGAATTGAACTGCTGGCAGTCAGCAGAATTAACCTGCAATATTGCTTTTTAACCACTGCGCCACCATGGCTCTTGCTTCAAAAAATTAGTAAAAGACTCATAAATGTTCCTCTCCAAGGAAATCTTTAGTAAAAGGTAAAAGATTTATACAATCTGATGAGAAATCAGAGTATTTTCCAGGTCAGATGCAGATGAACAAAGCAAGCATAATACAGGAGTTTTCTTTCTGTTCTGAGAAGTATTTGAGAAGTATTTTTCTGTAACTGATGACAAAAGAAATATTGGGGCATGATGAAACCAGTCAAAAGCTGATAAGTGTACCCACCTGCATAAGACTTCAAACTTCTCTCCTACAGTCAAAGGCAGATCTCGATCACTCATAGAGACGAAATCATATTGTGCTATTACGTATTTCTTGTCTATAGCATGAGACAAACAGAAACATTGATTGGGTCTAGAGTATAAATAAGAACTGGGCAAATGGCTCAAAATGTCAGTTAAATTAGGAGGGTTTTCAGATTCTATTCCTTATTAGACAAAGCCAGAGTGGGGCCTGAATGACCAAGGCTTAATAGTCTTTTAATAATAGTTTTCACTTGGCTATAACATTCCTGACACCAGTTCTTACATAGTTAGTTCCAAGGAAATCTAGTAGTGGTTTAATTTCTGTTTACTTCCAGAGCAATTTGCTGTCATATTTTTTAAATGCAACCAAGATTATTTACAAGAAAAATAATAACAAAAGGAGTAATTACCTTACAGTGTTTCTTTGCTGGGACCACTAACAGCTAAGAAATATTAATTCTGGACAAGCTAATAAGATATTATCAATCAGCAATCTTATAAAGAGGCACAATTGGGAGCCTTTTAACAAACTGCATCACTGTTTGGCTTGGTGGCTGTAGTGCCTCAGATAGAAAGTCCATACAGAGAGTGGTAAAGATAGCCGAGAAGATTATAAGAAGCTCACTTCCTGTTATTCAGGATACTGCTTAGAAGCGCTATGTGCTTAGACTCAACACACCCACTATTTCTGTTGCTCCCCTCTGGGAGGAGGTTTCAAAGTATTTCTAGCAGGACTACCAGATTCTGTAACAGCTTTGTTCC
>JANHFM010000932.1:180699-204722 GCA_032468115.1 Grayia smithii
CCCTCTGGGAGGAGGTTTCAAAGTATTTCTAGCAGGACTACCAGATTCTGTAACAGCTTTGTTCCCTATGCCATCCAGCTGGTAAATTCGCAAGATTCATTTTTCTCGCCACATACATATATTCATCTGAACTAGACTGTTGTTTCTCCGTGTCATATAATATATGTGGATATCTGCATAATTTTGTATTTATTTATTTAGTTTGTTAGTTAGTCATGTTTATGTAATATATATTGGAGGTGGAGACCCTTTGAGAGCTGTATGCAATGAAATTTCATTTTAATGTATGCCGATTAGTGTACATTCAAAGTAACAATAAAGTTATTCTAAGAAAAGAAGAAAACTGTAAAAAAAGAGCATTGAATAGACACCATAATCCCATATTCTTGGACTGCAGAGTTATGTGCATTCTGTCCAATTCTCCCTTCCCCTTTTTTGTCTATTCCAATGTGACCCTAGAAAGCAAAGCATGTATGTATATATGTCTGTGGAGATTCTCAATCATCCAGGACATAGTTATCTCAAAGATCCTTTTTTTTCAAAAGACATCTGGCCTTTCTTGTTCTTTTCCTTGTAAAAACATTTTACTTTTCATCCAAAAACATCAGAACTGAAGAAGCTTCTTGGATAAGAAGTGAAATGTTTTCAAAGGAAAAACAAACCAAGAAAGTCCTGTTACCTTTTGAGAGAATAAAAGCATCTTTGGCACATGTATGTATCTTCTCTGAAGATTTTGCACCACACTACAAATTATCATAGGAAAGGGGATTCGTTATATGTCTGTTGGTCCCAGACTGTAGTCTGAAAAGAACCATTTGATGCGTTCAGCCCAGTTCCTCCTTCTCTATGATTATTTTACCTTCTTTCTTCTAATCATTTCTGAAAATATTCTGTTGAGATTCTGTATCTTTTTTTAATAATTATGATGAGAAGTTGAATGGTACTAATCAGAATCACTATCATAAGATCATTGTACAAAAGACTTTCAAAGACAGAATGGATATTTAAAGATATTACCTAAATCTAGAAACAAGAAGAGTACAGAGAAAGGGGAGGAAATAGAGGCAAGGGGAGGAGACCCTAGTCAGTAATTTCAGAATATTTGGATTGAATTAGATCAGGGCAGGAATGGGTATTGAGAAAATATTTCTCAACAGAAATTTCAACTTTTGCCATAATTGACTTTACTTGCTGAGTGTTGGAAGCCTACAGTCTACCAATCTCTGTAGTAAGATACAAAAACACAAATTTATAGAAAATATAACATTGAGAAACAACTAAGATATAACAGAGATTCCAATCATATGGAAAGCTACAAAGCTATGAAGAAAGGCCTGAAGGATTCTGAGCAAATGATCATAACCTGAGATACAGTATACCAAGTTATAAAAGGTATAATGGAATTAGATTAATGCTTGTTAAAATGGCTTTTCCCCATACTTTTGCCTTCCTCAACCAAATGATCTCTATGTTGGGGATTATTCAGATTATCTCATTTATGTCCTGCTTTCTATTGTCATATTCTTTGTCTTTATATTTATTAAGAATTTTACATAAAGTAAGAGACAAATGTAAAGAAGAAAAGAAGAAAGAAAAACTCAATGACTTTTGATCTTCTCTTCAACATATAATTGCAGACTTCTTATCCCTCCTCTTGAATGAGTGAATTACATTCTTGAGTATGAACTGAGATGAGACAGTGACAGCCACATTGTCATAAGCATAACCTCTGTCTTAGTTGTAATTGTTCAATACAGAGTTGATTCCATTAAACTTGATTTCCCTCCCATCTCTGCTCCACAATAAAAGAGAAAAAATGGTTTTTATAATTTGAGTGCTTGCTGGTTAATTAATAGATAGTGAACAAGATATTTTTCTAAATATAGGCACTCATGGGACAGATACTTCTAAATCTCACTTTGTCTGACCTTTTCAAATAAAAACCCTTGCAAGCTTCTTCTTTTCAATGCAAGGTCACATGTCTCTGGAACAATATATAGCTCTGTGAGAACAGCACTGGATATTTCTTACTTTGGATTTAGGGACGGAATCAGGTCATTTTGCAAGCCAAAATATTGAATAGGGGAAGGAGGAAACTTTGATGTTAGGCTCGCCAGCATTTTGCAAACAAAAGTAGAAGTATTCACATATTTCCCTATGAGAAGCTCATGTCTATACTCTTTCTTCCCTTAATCCATAGTACATGTTACTAATGATGTTTTTAACTTGTCTGTCGGTTGTATATTCAGTTTCTCTAGAAAACCATTTATTAAACTTTTCCATCTTTCAAAAGTATATTTCATAAGAAGCCAAATTCTGGAATTATTTTCATATTGGAGCAAATACCTATAACTCATAGGCATTGTTCTTAATTTTGTTACTAATTCTGATTTATCTCTTTTATTTGTTTTAATATTTTATTGTAAACCACCCAGAGTTATTTAAGTGAGATGGGCAATGTATAGATATATTAATAAGTAAAATTGTTCTTATTTTTATCTTTTATTTAAATGTCATTACATGTTATTTTATTCATGCACTTGTTGTTGACATCATTAAGCATCAGCTGGTAAGAATCCACAATAAATATTTAGAAACAAAGACAGAAATCCTTTTTACCTTTATCAAGTTGGTCAGCAGAAGTGATGGATGAATTCTTGCCCTTTGGAAGAAATTAAAAGGAGAAGCCAAGCATTACTTAATTGCATAGAAATTGGATGTCAAGGATACATTTGTATATAATTCTATTACCAAATGTTGTCCTGGGAGCAAAATTCAGCCTGCTGAGAATTTGCTCATTCCAGTTAATAGCAGAAGCCATCTGTTTATCTGGAGAGAGCAAATTGGGCCCCTTTGGAGTTGACTGAATTACAGTTTCCAGCATCCCTCACTTCTGACTAGGTTAGAAGGAGCCGATGGAAGTTGATGTTTAATAACAATTGGAAGACTACCATTTCTTCCCTCTTGAAATATTACATGTATGCTGAAATTTAGCCAGGATCAGCAAACAACCATATCGAACAGAAACTTTTACATTACTTACCAGTAATCAAGGATGGGAAGATACAAGTAGACCTCAACTTACAACCAAAATTGGGGCCCAAATTTTTAAGCAAGACATTTGTTAAATAAATTTCTTGCCACACTTGTTAAAAGAATCACTGTAGTAACATGGTTCTTAAGTGAATCTGGCTTCCCCGTTGACTTTGCTTGCCAGAAAGGTGATCACATGATCCCAGGATACTATAACTGTCATAAATATGAGTCAGCTTCCAAGCATCTGAAATTTGATCAAGTGATCATGGGGATGCTGCAACAGTTGTAAATGTGAAAAATAGTCATAAGTCATATTTTTCAGTTCTGTTATAACTTAGAATGGCCACTAAACTGTTATAAGTTGAGGACTACCAGTATTATTAAAATTAATTCATTAACCTTAGTCGTCTAGCCAGTGGTGAGGGAAGATAGATATATCTAGACATCTGGACATATTATCTCTGCATTTCAGATCTTCCTGGCTACAATTGCTTTTAATTCCAGGGATGTTCAGAAATATCAGACATTTTAATCAACTTTCTGGACTCACATTTTTACCATTATAGTGTGACACCGACATCCTGATTTTTGCATACTGTGTTGAAACTGTGAGTCCAGTTACTGTGTTTTGGATACCAACTGAAGCTAAAGGAACAGTAATAAAAAAATTGATCGGATTAAAAATTTGGCTGCTGCTGATTACCATTTGACAGAGGCTCATTTCTTTCCTGCCTCTAGGGCATCCTGGAGGCACCTGTTTGATTAATATGATCGAGCTGCTGGATTAGATGGAACTTTGATCAAGCCCAGCAGCGACTATGCCTGAAATGAATGCTAAATGATAGCTGAATAATTGAGAAGTATAATGAGAAATCTTTCTACAGGAAACGAGTGAAATTCATAGCTGATGGATGGAGATTAAGGTTGATAGCCAGATGGAGAATTCTTTTATTTTTGGAAACTGGATTCAGCCTCTCAAACATACGCATCTGATTGCTGGAATACTTTGTCCGGGTGCAGAATTTTATGATAGTTCTTAAATTACTCTTTCTTAAAGATAAAAACCTACCGGTGGTGCAGGTGGTGGAATTTTCCTTTTCATGGCTGTCTGAGGTTTCTGTCTATATAGAGAATTATTCCTTTCTTTCCTGCTTCTCAGGTTTCTGCTTTCACATAGTCCCATCCTGTCTCTGAAATAAATGCAAGCAGGACTGGCTTTAAACATTTAAACATGTGATTTCATGTCAACTCAAATAGGATCATTTCATGAATGCCTTTGGTTATGCTTATGGTATGAGTATTCTTCAGGATTGGAATGTCCCCCAATATTTTAAACATGGGTTAGATGACAAGACACCATTAATTTAGTAATACTATTTTAGTCCTGCATAAAAGCAGCACCAAAGCACCAAAAGCGGCACCAAAGCACCAAAAACGGCACTGTCGAGTTCGCAGCTCTTTAGCTAAGTTTGAGGAATGACTGGAAGATGTTCATGTATCACTTTTCTTTGTACAGTCTAGTTAAAGGTTATGAACCTAGATGAGCTGTGGTATAATGACAGCAACAATATGACAACAGCCATTCATAACCTGCTTTTTAATATAAATATTGTCAGACTAATTCATATCACAAATCTGATGAAATAAAAAGGATAATGAATACCACTTGTTTTAAAGGTGTGGAGTTTGTCAGCTGGAGAGCTGGCAGCCTGGGTTGGAGACCCAGAACTCCATACAAAGGGGTGAGTTCTCGTTATTTGCCACAGCTCCTGCCCACCTAGCAGTTCGAAAACATGAAAATGCAAGTAGATGAATAGGTACCACTTCGATGGGAAGGTAACAGTGTTCCGTGCATCTTTGGCATATGGCCATGCTAGCCACGTGACACAGAAATTATCTTCAGACAATGCTGGCTTCCTCTGTCAAGAAACAGAGATGACCAACGTGCCTTAGACCTGGACACAACTGACAGGGAAATCTTTACTTTCTTTTAAAACTTGTTTTAGTTACTGAACACATGCTCATTTGTTTGTATTCAAATATGTTCCTTTTCAGCTGAAAGAAAAGATTCTAAAATGTCAGAGTTTTAGATTTGTGAATGTTCTGATCTTGCTCTTTCCCCCCCTTTTCTTATGCAGCTAATCATCAAATGTAGAAAAATGGGACTCAAATGTTGTGAAGCATCAGTTGATCTATACTGCAATTAGATGTTCAAGTCAAGTATTAAGAATAAAAAGCCAATATTTTTTAGAGCCAATATTGTCCAACTGAGAGTAGTCAATATTCATTTGCTTAATTGAAAATTATTGTGAAATCAATAGAAGCTGTGAACTGTCTGAAGATGTGTGATTTATTGCTGATTCCTGCTCAGGTAAGTTTGTTTTCAGCCATATCCTTTTAAAACAGAGGAACACAACTCCATGTAAATTGTTGGAATAACAAGGAAAGTCCTACTTTACGTTATAATTGTGAAAGGATAAGTTTTCTCTGTGATAGCTGAGAATGATCTGAAGGCAAAACCAGTCATCAGAATGGTTACTAAGGCAAGTTCACATCATTGTTAGGGGATGTGAAGAAGAACTCTAAGAAAAGCTTGCAGGCAAAAAGGTAACACATACAAATACGCACACACACACACACACATACAGAAAACCAGACAAAACCAATAACATTCTCTTAAGGTAAAGAAAGTTAGAGATTCAGGATTTTGAGCTTGGCTGTACCAGACAGATACAAAAAGAAATAATTTTAAAGAAAAAAAAAGCTAACAAAAGGGCAAAATTAATGGAAGGGACAATTTACACTATATCTTTTGCCCCAGGAAATGTTCTCTCATGAGATTAATTTCTTATATCTGAAATATTAACAGATTTTAAGATTATTTTTTTATTTTCATCACTTGAGCCATGATGGCGCAGTGGTTAGAGTGCAGTACTGCAGGCTACTTAGCTGACTGCTAGCTGCAGTTCAGCAGTTCAAATCTCACCAGGCTCAAGGTTGACTCAGCCTTCCAGCCTTCTGAGGTGGGTAAAATGAGGACTCAGATTGTTGGGGGCAAGAGGCTGACTCTGTAAACCACTTAGAAAGGACTGTAAAGCACTTGAAGCGGTATATAAGTACAGGTGCTATTGCTATTGATCTTTATCATGAATATAAACATTGAAATTTTTCGTATTTTGAGATAAATGGCTTTATGTTTCTTCCATGCTAGTTTATATGGTAATAGTTACAAACTTCCATTTCTTTCACATCTTTATCATGTTATAAATAATTGAAAATGAAAATATTACACACACTTTATAATGAAGTCCAATTTTCAAAAAAGCTGCCAAGATTTGATTCATGAAACTGATCTAGTTTTTGTGGAAATATGAATTTAGCAAATTCATTTTCTTTTCCTAACCAGCAGCATTACCTCAGGACTGAGTCCAAGAGCATTCAGTATGATTCCTCCCTTTGCCTGGTCTAGCATTACTCCATCATAGCCACCACTGGCTATCAACAGCTGTTGATATTCTATTCAATTGTTATCTCCACTTTGGACCAATCCATCACTGTTCAGAAAATTTATAAAGGAAAATGGATGCATCTATTATTTATCCTTCAAGCAAAAACAAAAAAGCATATTGTGCAAACTCAACAGACCTAAAAGATCAACAATAAGTGCCTCACAAATGTAATCCAGCCCAATCAATTCATAGGGACTTAATTATAGATAAATACTTAGATAGGATCACCACTTTGGTGCTGATATTTATATTAGCAATTTTCAAGGATCTGGAAAAAGGGGAATGATGTCCTCTAACACTCAGGTGAATTGAGAAGGGTGAACGTCTGAACATTTCTCTAGTCACCCAAGAATAAAAATTAACCAGCCTCAGCCCTCCTACAAAAATGGACTAAATTCTGCTCTTAATTCTGTAGCCCTTCTCTCCCTGTATTTTTAAGACATCCAATGAACAAAAGAGTATCATTTCTTCAGCAGTCAGTGCAAAACTTCTGCAACTTCAATAAAAAATTTTGACAAGCAAATTAATGGAGTTCTCAATACAAGAACAATAAAAATGGTAAATGTTATTCAGTATATCATCTGTCATATCATATCATCATAGTAAGCATCCCATAAAGTTTAATATTGACAAATTTAACCCCAGGACTTTAAAATATCACAATCACAAATCACCTACAAATAAAATTCAAATAAGTATATTTTAAACTTAAATGTTTAAATCGCCAATGAAAATTTAAATATGTCATAAATTTCATTTTTGTTAGGCAATTTTAAGTTCTTCAGAACCATCCACCATATGTAGTCTTTTCATTTTGTTCTGCTGTAAATAATTCAATATTGCATTTAATAAAGATCAAGGAAAATATCCAAAATTTGATGAATTTTTGGATTCAGACCAAAATGCCAGAGAAATTTTACATTTAAAAAAAAACTTGTGAGGGTGCACCTTTATATATAAAATGCATATAGGCAGTCGCTGGCAATCATATTTGTATGACCATTTTCAAATTTATTTATTTATTAAATTTATATGCCACCTTTCTCACTTTGCAAAGCAGCAAATTGAAAATACGTGACTGGGGTTTGTGATAATCACCAAATTTGCCTGTGACTGCTAACAATTTTGAGGAATAATCATTCATCCGTTATTACATGGAGAATATATATTAATTCAGCATTATATACACATTTATCCTGAATATTTTCATAGTATTAGCAGTCTCTAATATACACTTAAGACAATCTTTCACATGACCACAAAGTTACAAAATACCGAAAGGGAAAATAGATGGAAAATTGAGAAAGCTAAATCATATTGAACAAGAGGAGCAGTGAATATAAATTTGGATAAATGTGGCTGCTCAAAATTATATTTTCTCCTAGTTATGGTTAACATCTGTTAAAACTATTCCCACTTTACAGATGGGAAATTAAGTTTAAGCGAATGGCTTACGCTTAGCCCCTGGGCAGGTTTCTGAACAGTAAATCAAGAGCTGAAATGACTCTTCTGTTCAGTTCAATGGATCAGAATCAATGCCCTCAAATACAGTCCCAATTGGTTAATATTTAATTCAGTTTCTCACCTTAGAGTTCCTTGTGTGTGGCTCAAAACATTTCTCATGAGATTCCAGAAATCCTCTAGAATTGCTAAAAGCAAAAATAAACCAGGTCTTTTTTTAATGGTCTGCTTGATAAGAACGAGTGCAACTAGAGAAATGCTCTAATAAGGTAACTGCTTTGTCAGTTGACTTCTGTTAGTGGTTTCCTGCCAACACCATCAGAAATACAAAGTGGGACAGAGTTGCTGCTGTCTAAAGCCCTAAAGACCAGCAAATCAACTAAATAGCATATTTTGAGCTAATCTTAGACTTGTGGCTACTTCAATGGAAAATAAAATGTCATCAAGGAAGAAACCCAAGAGGACTAGAATGAGCTGTTTTTATGTTTACAGGCCAAATTCTATCTTTTTAAAATTTCTATTTGTTTACCTTTTTCTTTGGTTCCCCTAATAGCAATTAATTTTTTCTTTAAAAAAAAAATTCTTCATGGATAGCATCCAAGAAATCATTTTTATCTGAGTTCCTGCCTTTATGAAATAAATTACATTGTGATAAAATGTAATAAATAGACAATATGGGTGAAAAGAAGTTTCACCCATAAGGAATGTATACTTTGCCCCCCAAAAATGAGAGAAGTAAATTCCATTTTGTAAAAAAATGTCTTAACAACAAAGTCTTAACAGCTGAAGCATCATGCCCCAATCTTTTTATGTGAACCTTGCCCCATTGCTCTCATCCTGATATGCTAGACTACAACTCTTCTTTTTCTTGGACACTCCCAGGAAATGTTAGGGGATGTAGTCAAAGACATTTGAAGGTTACCACAATTAGGGAAGTAGGGTGGACTTAAAGAATGGGAATGAATATAGACTGAATAACAAGGAAGTCATGTGTTCTAAATAAATCCATCTGTCAACAGTATGACAATAAATTTTTGAAGCAGCAGCTGTTATTATCAAATAGTTTTCAAAAGCAGCTCCATATAAAAGGAATCAGACTAAGTGTGCCTGCAGAAGGAAAAATGCCCATACTACTTCTCCATTTCAAAGAAAATTTTATTTTGTTGTCTAGGGCACCACTTCTTTTTGTCCTCGTTCTTGGTTCTGCTGCCCTATCCATGTATCCCCAGAGGACTGATGATGATATGGAAAATCAATGGAGAAGAGTCCAGGTAACCTGAGAAAATGGTGGAGAGAGGGATGTTGCGTGAGAAAAGGGAGCACATCAGAAGGACTGCGAGGAAAGGCTGCAGGAAAGCAGCATGGATGAAAGAAGGGATGCACAGGAAAGAATTGAAGGAGGAAAAAGGGGTAACTGCAACAGCCCAACAACCCATGATTCCCAGCTGTGGAAACCCAGCAATGTCAGAAGTCATAAAAGTCCAGCAACACTGGCAATGAAGAGAAGCCAACCAGTCACCACCCTCCCAAAAAGTTTCCCTTCCCCTTTTTCCTGTTCAGTCCCTTGCTTGCACACTCCAACCTTTGGAAGCAGGGAGGAAAGCAATTCTTTTTTTCTCTGCCCTAACCTAATCTTGAGAAGCTTCTTCTCCAGTAATATTGTATTGCAAGTTACAATATTGTATTGCAAGTTACAACATACAAAACCTTTGGTAGACCAATTCTCGAATACAGCTCATCTGTAACCCACACTGCATATTGGACATTAACACAATTGAGTGAGTCCAGACATATTTCACGAGAAGAGTTCTCCACTCCTCTGCTCACAACAGAATACCTTATGCCACCAGGCTTGAAATTTTGGGCTTAGACAACTTAGATTTCCATTGCCTTTGGTCTGACCTAAGTGTAGTACACAAAATTATCTGCTACAACGTCCTACCTGTCAATGACTACTTCAGCTTCAACTGCAATAATACACGAGCACACAATAGATACAAACTTAAGGTAAACCATTCCAAACTCGATTGCAGAAAATATGACTTCAGCAATAGAGTGGTCAATGCCTCTAATGTACTACCTGACTCTGTGGTTTCATCCCCGAACCCCCATAATTTTAACCTTAGACTGTCTCCTGTTGACATCACCCCATTCCTAAGAGGTCAGTAAGGGGCATGCTTAAGCGCATTCACATGCCTACCGTCCTACTGTCCTACTGTCCCCATTTATTTGTACCCATTTCCTGTATTCATAATCATGTTTAGACTTCTATCTGTTATCTTATACATGCTTGACAAAAATTAAAAAAAAATAATCCCAGGTACTTCCAAACCAACCTTTCTTATTCCTTCCTGCTGGGATGTTCTGAGCATTTCTGTTTCTACAGGGCTCCTTTCTGTCACTGTCACTGCTGGCTTGATAATGATGCTGCAGATGCTGATGGTTGGTACAGTTGGCTGCTGCTGAGTTGAGATTATTGTACTGCTCTGGTCTCTTTGGCCAGGTTGGGGTTGGGTAGGCAGGTTGGGTGGGTGGGGTTTGGCACAACTGAACTGGTTCTGTCCTTTTTTCTGTTGGGTTTATCAGGCTGTCCCTGGTCAGGTTGGCTACATTGTTTGTGGCTGCCATTGGTCAGAGGAATGAAATGCTGATCATTGTTCTTGTCTTCCCCTCATCTAAGACCCAAGAGTTAAATTAATTACCCATTCAAGTGTTTTTTAAGCCACTATGTTAACAGAAAACAGGATAGCATGCAAAGGGAGAAACATAGTAAGGTATGTGACAAGTGCAAGGCATAAAAACATAAACAACATTTCAGTGTAATAAAAACAGTAGATCACACTACAGCAATGTTTCTCAACCTTGGCAACGTGAAATGTGTGTGCTTCAGCTCTCAGAATTCTCCAGCCAAGATATGTGGACTTCAGATCCCAGAAATTCCTAACCAGTATGCTGGGATCCACCTAGTGAGAAGCACTCGACTTACTTTCTTAGCAAACCAATAAAGAATGGAGGAATTTAGTACTCCATGAAAGATTTATTTGGAATATGGGTTTGTATCTTCTTAATCAAATCAATGCAGATTGAAGTCTAACTCAACCTTCCCAACCCAGGTCAATTTTTCTTATGTGAATAGTCTACCACTCACTTCTTTTCCAGGACAGGGGGTGAGCGGATGTTTATTTCTTCAGATTATATCCTGCTTTTCCTCTTGAAAAATCTCAATTATAACACAAACCTAGCAAGCAAACAAAAAGTCCACAAAAGTCATCAACAAAAACAATGAACAATAAAAATGAAATCAGAGATCAGTGTCATGGTTTAAACTATAATTCTCAATCGCAGCAATTTTAGATGTGTGAATTCCCAGAATTACTCAGCCAGCATGATGGTTGGAAATTCTAAGAGATGAAATCCATATATCTTCAAGTTGCTAAAGTTGATAAACATTGACCTATAATAACATCAGCACCAGCTGAGAATGTTCTTAAGTAAGGTGTCACCTTTCTCTTCCTTCTATATTTCTGGCAAAGGAACTCCCACTGATGATTTTCAGGCACAAAGTACCGGTAAGTCAGAGGGTTGATTGGAAGTGAATTCTTTCAGAGCCTCTGGATGAATATTTACCTACAGCTGTGTGCTAGTGGGTTGCTAATCATTCCTATCTCACATGCTTTTACCTGATTCGTTGCCAACTGCCAGGAGGCTATTCTACTTTGTGGCACACAGCAAAAGGTTATCTTGAGAGTTTCATACATTGTGAGTGTATATTGTATCAGTAGAAGAACAGGCTGCTCCTGATTTTGTCTTCCAGTCCCCAAAGCCACAGATGAAGCAGTAAACATCTACACTTGTCCAGTGGAAGGCAGTCATGCTCTCCAGTAGAGAACATGCTTGCCCATCCCCTTGTCAAGGAGCGTGAGAAACTCAAGTTGATGTTCTTAAATTCCAATCCTTCAATCTCCTACTTAGCTTGCCTTTTAAAATTTATCTAACCACAGCAACCTAAAGGTCAGAAATGGAACATCCTGACAGATTGAAATGCTTTTTAGCCATTAAATTCCCATGTTAAATGCCATCCAATCATTTCAAGTCACTCCTAAATAAATTGCTGGAGAGCATCTTTTATATTTCATGAATGTTATGCTCTCACATAAATACAGCATCAAAATAGAACAAATCCCTCCCATGTATCAGTGAAGTATGAAAATTAAATAGACCCAGCTTATTTCCTGCAATTTGTTTAGACTGTTTGACATGCAAAAGATTTATTGTCAACATAGCCAAAAGACCATGAACTGACTCCTGATGCAGAAAGATTTACAAAACTAGTCAGTCTGTCATAGCTCAGCTTGATTAAAAAATGGGTTCATCCAGATAGTCTTGGTTTTCATACAAGGTAACTCTATAAAAACTTAGACAGCTCTTGGAGGTTTCAGATTTTTGTCAGTATCTGCTACCTGAAGATGCTAAGGGATAGGCATATGGGTTCTGTTGACATAGACCATGTGGTTTAATGGTTGTAGGAACTGATGGTGCCACTAATTATGAGAGTTACTTTTAAATGTTCAGTTATAGACATTATACATTCCAGGTATAATAATTACCTCCCTTCTTGTCCCTGTCTTGGTAAATTACTCTCTCTAATTTTGCCCATTTTGTCTTTTTGAAAAAGCATTGCTTTATTAGCATCTTTTGTGTTATATTACTAGGTTTCAGCCCAGACAAGAGAAGATTAACAAGAACATTAGAAAAGGACTATCATGCAGGAAACTTGCTTTATGACAGTGATGGCAAACTTTTTTGGCACAGTGTCAAAAAGGGAGCATGCGTGCGTCTGGGCTGCAACCCGGAAGAGGAGCTGCCCGGGTTGCATGTGAGCGCCCAAAAATGAATTCCTGTTTTCAGCTACTGAACTTCCGGTTTTAGCCAGCTATTCTTTCTGGTTTCTGGCGCACATGCACACACGACAATCAGCTGGCCGGTGTGCACGCTCACACAGGAAAACAGAAGACTAGCTCTTCTAGTTTCCGGCCCTGCTGCATGCAAAAATGCTAGCTGATTGTCACACGTGCATGCGTGCCAGAAACCCGGAAGAGGAATGGGTAATGCCGCACATGCCAGGTGACATGGCTCCATGTGCCACTTCGGGCATGCATGCCATAGGTTTGCCACCATGGCTCTATGATATACTAGAAAGAAGACTAAGAAATAAAAATATCAAAGAAATAGATTTTTGTTAAACAATGAGAAAAACCTCAAACTTTGACAGTGAAATAGGCTGTCTTTGGAGGCTCTGGGATTTCCCTTCTGAGCAGAAGCTGAATGCTCATTGGCTGGGGATATTATAGTTCAGCTTGTTCAAAGTTGGTATTGTCTGATATATTGGATTACAATAGTACAAATTCTACTCGTTTTCAGTTACCATAAACATTATCCAGGTTGCTGTCAATTTAATACATATATATACAGGTAGTCCTCAACTTACAATAGTTTGTTTAATGACTGTTCAAAGTTATAGCGGGACTGAAAAAAATGTCTTATGACCATTTTTCACACTTATGGCCATTGCAGCATCCCAATGGTCATATCATTTACATTCAAATTGATAACTGGTTCATATTTATGATGCTTGCAGTGTCCTGGGGTCATGTGATTACCTTTTTTGACCTTCTGACAAACAAAGTCAATGGGAAAACCAGATTCACTTAACTATAGTATTGCTAATTTAATAACTGCAGTGTTTTATTTAACAAATGTGTCAAGAAAAGTCATAAAATAGGGCAAAGCTCACTTAACAAATTTCTCACTTAGCAATATAAATTCTGGGCTTAATAGTGGTCATAAGTCAATGACTTACCTGTACAAGCACTGGGTTGCAGAAGGTATTATGGTAGAATCTTGCACTGTAGTTCTTGAACTGAGTAGAGATCTGAACTCAATTATCTCCAAGCCCCTTTCTTCAATTTAATGTTCTATGACCACGTGGTTATGTTTCAAGACCTTTCCTCAGGATTTCTGGGACTTAACATCTTGTTTCAGATAAAGATCCTTATTAGTGCATAGACATAAGTTAGTCCTTCTGGCTTGAAGAAGACATGCTATTGTGCAGTTCTTCTGAGAACAAGGAATTGGCTCTGCAGTCTAAGTCTTGAAGCACAGAGTCGAACACAATGGGCCATTGGAAGTCCATTGTTGCAGGAACTGTGGATGTTATTCTGTGTTGCTACTCACAGTTTTTTATCAGTTTTTGGCAGCACTTTTCTTTGAAGCAGGAGGAGGCATCAAACAGAAGGCTCAACAGTGGGTTCTGGTGAGCAGCTGAAGCTTGTAGTTGCCTTGGCCGAATGTCACAGTAGACTAGGGATTCTTTCACAAGTGTCTGTGTAGCACTTGTATGGTTGACCTCAAGGTCTCTTTCCAGATTCCACTGCACTATAGAGCAACTGGTGAGGCACATGGCAGTCATTCATTCTGGTGACATGTTCCACTTATCTTATTTGGGCACAGATAATCAGGGATTCAGTAATGGTGGACTCTGCATTATTTAAGACCTCCAGGTTGGAGATATAGTCTTGCCAATGAATGCAGAGAATGGAGCAGAGAGTGCACATGTGAAATTTCTCCTGTTGTTTTATGTACTTTTGGTCACATTCATGTAGTGGGGAAGGGATAATCACTGCTCTATAGACTTTAGCTTTGTGGAGATACAGAAGTTGTGTTGATTGAGGACTCTAATATACAGACACGCCAGTACTATTTTGCATGGTTAGGTGAAGTACTTCTATCTTCTTCAGGCTGATAATCAGAACAGTATAGAAGTTTCTGAGAATTTGTTCAGCACCAACTGTTGATTGCTGTTTTTGTGTGTCAGGAATGCATGATCATCACCAAAGAGAATTTTTTAAATAGCTGTGTGGAGGCACTTTGTGCATTCAAGCAGCAAAGGTCAAAGAAAGAGCCTTCCAATCACTACATGATGTACACTTCCTCTTTCAGACATTGAACAGGACTTGACAATATGCAAGCAAAAACCCCCAATTGAATAGGTTCACAACCGTTTTACCCATTGTAAATAAAAAACGTAGCTGATGTATCAGTGTTGTAAATGACCTGTGCTGTCATTCCATCATGAAATAGTTGAATCAATTTCATGAATTTCCTTAGCCATCCATAATATCTCAGGATAGCCCTGCTCTTTTGGCAGAAGAGACCTTAATTCAGTGGCATGAAGAACCATTACAGCTGGAGATGGATGTAGCAATGGATGATCAGGAAGCCAAGTGTCTTCTCATGCTCTTAGTGCTCCACAATGCCTGCTGGGCCTCCCTTCTTGACTGTTAGACTGTTAATCAATATCCTCCACTCGATCTGCCAGGGCCTGACTTCACATACTGAAACATCGCCATAGATGAAAAACCCATCAGCTACCTACTTGGTTTGGCTCATCTGCCCAGATGATTTACTGGGTTGTGGCTGCTGTACATGTTACAGTTATTTGGAGCTACAGGTGATTGCTGAGTGCCAGGTGAATATGAAAAGCAAACAAACAGTCCTTAAAAGGGCACTGCAGGCCCTAAACCAGAGGTTCTACGCCACCTGAAATACCCCATACATTAAATGCCAGTTAGTGAACTGCCTATCTTTTCATGCAAAATATGACTGATAACCTATCTGTTAGCTTGTTGGGAACATTTGCACATATGTTTTTTGGGCATATCTTTAACCCAAAGTGCAAATACTATCCCAGTTTCAAAACTATTAAAAGAACAGCTATGGTGTTGCAGATTAAATTAATGTACAGTAACTACAGCATCCAGAAATGGTAACTCTTGCATATGGCTTGGGAAGAGTTGAACTAAACTTTGACATAGAAATTCAAATGTGACAGAGTCTATTGTATTTATTCAAATAATGTTGGAGGTATGCAGACTGTCTAGGGAGAACTTTTTCTGCCTTTTGATACCTTAAAGTTCAGTGGGAAGCAAAATGAAATCTGGCAGGGTTTAGGACCCAGCCTTGCTCGAAGCATCTTCTTTTTCAGGTCTTTTCAGGGTGATGTCTTAGTGGGAGGTAGCATCCAGGGCTAACTGACTGGCATGAATGAGAGAAGAGACAGACAGTAATTCTAGAGTGAAAAGCCTGAAACTGGAATAGTACTGTGGTATCTAAGCAACCAGCTTGACGCAATCACATATACACACATGAAGGGGGAGAGAGAAGTCCCTTTGAAAAAAAAAATGCACACACATTTTTCAAAGCTGAGGCAGACACAGATTGTGAAGGTGGAGAGGAAGACGTGGAGGTAAAATAGGACCACAGCTGCAGCTGGGCAGAGATTCATGTTGGAAAAAGAACAAGATGCAGACCAAGATATGAAGACATGACTCTCAGATTTTAATGGGGAAAACCCTCTCTGCCCCAGAAAACCTGGTGAGTTCCCTTTATTTTTATCCCATTCACCCACTCACAAAGAAAGTAGCAAATCAAGAGCTTTCTATGAAAGCTGCTAGCATTGAGTCTAAGAGTATTCATACATACAGTCATGCATATTCCAGGGTTCTTCTCAGGTGGAGATTTTGGAATTTCTGCATCATGTTGAGGTGGGCAAATCACCATGTTTTATTATAGCAAAGCTGCAATTTTAAGGACAGCTCTAAAAGTTTCATTTAATAGCACACATTGCATTTCCACAAATTAGGGTGGAGAGCTCTCTATCTTAGACATGGTTTCTTTTCTCCTGTCTGTATCTATTTTTGTGTTATATTATTAGTTTTCCAGTAAATAACATTTTTGGATAGTGTGAAACCAAAAATAAAAATATATGAGCAACAATAATAAATTGCTGAAAATGGAATGCAAACAATATTAAAGGGAGAGAATGCTGAAAACACCTTTTATTAAATAGAAATGTTCATCATTGCCCAGAGAGTAAGGTAGTGGCAAAGGATATTTGTGAGAAGCACAATAGCACTTTTGAGTCCCCAGAAAAAGCTTTAAAGAGTGTGTGGTGAACTAAGATTTTTTTTTTGATTGAAAACTGAGTGCTATTATAAGGATGGTAGATTACATTAAAATGACAATGGAAAATGAGATGAGATTAAATACAATTCAGTTCTAGGGTATTTGAAAAGGAGTGTCCTTTGGGAAAAAGATGCTTTTAATGGGGTGTCAGGCTGATTTCACTGGGGTGGGGGGCTCTTCATTCCTTCAGCCACAAATATTATTGTGAGGAACTCATAGTTCAACTTACTGAAGTATCTCTCATAGGTATCTCTGTGGATGGCTCCTAACCCTAACATTGAAAAGGCATTCTATAGCTCTTCTCTCTCTCTCATTTTTCTCTCTCCCTTTCTTTGCATTTATACCCCACCTTTATTTCAAGAGTCCAAGATGGCGTGAATGGGGACTCATCCTTCAGTTTATTTCTACAACTGCTCTGAGAAGTACATTGTTGGTGTGTGGGTGTGCAAATCAGAATAGAAAGGAGATGGTGAAAAACATAAGAGGAATCCCCAACAGAAATGTTTATTTTGAAATGGCAAATAAAAGCATCTCCTGAAAGCTTCTCAAATATGCTCCTATCATGAAATCCAGGAACAACTCTGGAATAACAAACCTGTAGCTGCAGGTGTGTGACAAATGATTATTTTTAAGACAGTGAGGGTTTTGATATACAGCACATTATGCATATTAAATGGTTGAAAGGGGTAGTAAGAAATAATTAAGGAGAGTTTCATCCCTGGTGTAAACTCACCATTTTATTAGGTAGACTTCACCTCATTTTGTAAAGGCTTTTCTTGAAGTATTTAAGTTCTCATCCCTTTCAATTTTCTTTAATTACATGGGAGGAGGACTCCACAGCCATCTCCACTTGTTTGCATTTACTTCCTGTTAAAAAAATAGCTCATGAAAGGCACTTCAATAGCAACAGATGATTGTAATCTCAGCATAATAGAAGATTGGTCTGATTTTAAACCTTCCTCCCCTGATGGACAAGAAAGAACGCAGAAAAATGAGATGAAGTGAAGCAGAGGTTTTCTGGTAACACCTATATGACGTAAACTGGCCCAATGGCAATGTGATCAGATTTTGCTTGCTTTGTCTCTATTGTACTTCTTTTTAAAAAATGTGTTGCACGGTTAATCAAAGTTAGTCAATTATAAAAAAATAATAATTGGTTGACTAGAGTATTTGGAGAGCAGTATTAAATGAAAGCTTTTTTTTTTTGTTGGTGAGGATGGTGCAAACATCTTGTCTTTAATACATGTGTACACGCATGCACTCGTGTGCATAAAAGTAAAGATTCTCTAGCTAAATGGTGTTTTGAAAAGGGAGAGTTACTGTTTTTTCACAATATGGTCCTATGTCCATTGGGGATGTGAGAGAACCTTGTTGCCTATTCTCAATCACCCTGTTCCTGTATACAAGTGGTGAGCTGAAAACATGAATAAGTTTTATAACAAGATGTGGTAGTACAAACAACAAATCTGAATCTGTACTCTAATGGCAGCTCCTGATCTCTTTTATAGGATGCTAATTGTTCTCCCTATGAAGAATCTTTTATTCTTAGATTTCTTTACTATTCAGCCATGCATACTTGCAAAAACTTTTGAAGAATGTTTCAAGGCTCCCTTTTTGTGCTCACCTGTGTCTTGGAATTTAGACATTCTTATAATTCTAACATACCTGAAGGGCACCAGTATAGAGGAGGCAAACCTAGAGTGAGTACTAAACCACCTAAGGTCTCATCAATCCATGGTATCTTAAAAGTATCCAATAATTATTAATTGGAAAGGTCACTGGAGAACCCCTGCTAATTGAAGTAGAAGCAAAGGTACTAGATGAATCAACAATTTGAGTCACCATAAAGTACTTTCAAAAGTATTCATTTAAATTATCATATATATTCATAGATAAGCCAAGAGTTTTAGGTTCCAAAATAAATTCCCAAAATTGGGTTCAGGTTACCTGTGGATATGCTTACCATGAGTATATACAGTAGGAAGGGCTTTATATGTCCTCTATTATCCTTCTCCACCTCTTCCTCAATATTTTTTATTGGATGAATTGGTGATACAGCTATTGCTTTGTCCAAAGAAGATTGTCTATTTCAGTATCTGTAATCAAAAATTATACTTCTTGGAAAGGTTTCTGGCTGGGATACTGGTGAGTCACAATATACAACAGGGAATATTGAGCAATGGTCTCACTCACTACAAGGCAGCTTCATGTGTTCTTCATGACCCAATATTTCTCTGGGGCAAGCATGGAACACCACTAAAGGTGGAATCTTTCAAAGTAGTTAAGGTTTTATTGGGGGTCCTGAGAAACTTCCCAAGAATTTCATGTTTCCTTGGAAAATACAGCTAAATGGAACATTCTGGATATAAGAAGACTGGATGAAATAAAGGAAACAGCTCTGTGCCCGGCATGATGCCCCATGGCTGTGTTTAAATGATGTCCTGAAGCCATAAAACCAAATCTCAGTGTAATATGTTGTGTAACCATATCCCCCTCCCTCAATCAGTTCCCAGATGGTGAGGTATGTTTGCCTTTTTACACTAAAAACAACAAAATCTGTTTGCATTTTTGCAGCTAACAAATTTCTAACTGTATACCCATCTGGTAACCTATGATACAGTACTTATATTTATTTCCCACATTTATTATTTTCAGAAATAACTCAAGATGACAAACATACCTAATATAGTATTAATATAGTATTTCTTCCTCCTATTTTCCCCACCATAGCAATCTTGAGAGGTGGTTGGGCTAAGAGAGTGTGACTGACCCCCTAAGTCACCCATCCAGTTTTCATGCCTAAGGTGGAACTAGAACTCATAGTCTCCTGGCTTCTATCCTGCTGCCTTAACCAGTAGACCAAACTGACTCTTAAGAATAGTTATGAGTTATAAATAGTAATAGCAGCAGTGTTTGTATTTGTAGCCCATCTTTCCTTTAACACAGTTCAGAGACAGTTCCAGTGTTTACCCCTCTCATTGCCCCCCCTCACTGTTTCCTCAAAACAACCACATCTTCCTGAACCAGAGTGAGAGACGGACTCTGTCACTCCTTTGTCCCTCAATAAGCTACGTGACAGTGAAGAGTTGGATGTGAATTTCATTAGCTTCAGTGCTTTCCCCACCATAAAAGTTGCGTGGTTTTGGAGGAGGGGGAGAAATAGCAATTTGGGACCATAAACCATGCATGTATGAGTAACTTTAAAAATCAATGACTGCTTGCAGATAAAAAAAAGTAAAAACCAGATTAGGATTTCCCCACAATAAGCCTAGTTAAAATGTGCACACATTTACTATTTATTGAAATAAGTTTCTCTATTTATGCACTCCTTTGTGAGCTTTTGTCCACATATCTGTTTCTGTGAGAAGAAGTTTATAGATGTTTCAGTACAAAGCTTTGGGCAGAAAAAAGCCAATCATCAATTTTTCAGTTATTATCCGTAAAGTGCAGAAGCTCTGCTATTTGGCCTTGACTTCATTGTAATGAAATAAATTTCTCCTTCTCTCATTGATAGCTTTGTTGCAAATATTCAGCACAAATTGTCTGACTATTCACCAAATAGTGGGAACATTTTTATTTCAAGTTTGATTTGTAGCAACAGATAATTGATTCGTATAGAATAGAATTCTTTATTGGCCAAGTGTGATTGGACACACAAGGAATTTGTCTTGATGCATACTCTCTCAGTGTACATAAAAGAAAAGATACATTCGGCATGAGTCATGAGTCATAGAGTACAACACTTAATCTTCTCTCTTTACACATTCATTTCCATCTCCAAGGCATTGACTTCATGTCCACATCCCATACTATTAAGCTATCCACCAATATCAATTCTACTGACCTTTCTGTCCCTACAGTTCCCTTCTAGTTGAGGTCACTTGTGCCAAGAAAGAAGGTGGAAGGTGAAGCCATATCCTTGGCAGTAGCCAATTTAGCTGTGCATGAGATTAAATAGGAGGAAGACAAGAGGGAGGCTGTGAAGCATTGCCTTGGTATAGAAACAAGGATTTTCCATATACATTTTTTATCCCCAAAGTCATTCCCATAATGAGTGAAGCCATAACACTGAACCCTTTGTATTGTGTGGATGGGAGCTGCAATATCTAAAACCTTGCAAATTGTTAATTCATCTATTTCATCCATTAAACTCTTCCAAAACAGATCCTGCTGTCCCTTGTTGTTGTTTGTTGCAAAGTCATGTCCAACCCATCACGACCCCATGGACAAATTCCTCCAGGCCTTCCTGTCCTCTACCATCCTCTGGAGTCCATTTAAGCTCACACCTACTGATTTAATGACTCCATCCAGCCACCTCGTTCTCTGTTGTCCCCTTCTTCTTTTGCCCTTGATCACCTGCCTAATATCTGATATGACATTCAAGTGAGGAAAATGGGGCATTTAACACCCAAGACTCTTCATATGATGGTCCTTTAGTGCACTAGAAGTTGAAAGTCCAGATATAGTTGCTCTGCATTGGAATTGAGGACAAATAGGAGGAAGCCACACATTGCTATGTACCTACCAAAAAGCTGCATTTTATATTTTGTCATAGAAAATGAATTCTCATATTATTATTTTTTTAAGGACCGTCTTGTTAAAAAAAAATTAAAAATAATTCTGGGTTCCATGTTGAAGAATGATGAATATCTTAAACATAATCAGAAATGATAGACTGCTTCTTCTGTATTTATTTCCATTGACTTTTGGTACTGAGAAACAAAAAAAATAAATATCCCTCATTCAGACAGGATATCACTGCTTCATTTCCTAAACTTAGGTATTCCAAAAAAAAATGTACTGGCGTTCTGTCAAGCAAGGACATTTTCACTGATAAAGTAAATGGTGGAAATGAATAATTTGTCAAACCTTGCTTTCCCTCAGCAAGAAGACAGCTACAAATTAATAAGGAAGATCTCTTCGTGAGAGTGTTGGCTATAGAAGGTTTGGTTCCCTGCATATGGTCTTGAATACTTGAAGGTTACTTGAATAAGAATGCATTCTTCCATCCTATCAACAGACAACCAGAAAGGGAAGGTAAAGACAGATATCATGTTCAGCTACAGTGTGAAGGGATAGGAGATAGAGGGAGAAATTATGAACCAATACACTATTTCAGTGATGGTAGAGAAAAGATTTTAAAAATCTCTTGATTTTGTCCTAATTGCTACATCCTCCTCTTCCTCTTCCTCTTTCTTTCCTCTTCCTCCTTCCCCTTTCCTGTTCCTCTTCTTCCCCCTTTCACTTCTTCTTCCTCCTCCTCTTTAAAAAGTGAGCAAACATTGCTAAGCAGTTGTAAACAGATACTTGAATTGTATAATCTGCTAGGATCATAACATTAGAGTATATTCTAGCTGTAGGCATTGTAACTGAAGAACTATCTAGAAAGTGATTTTTCAAGATTTTTGAGCAAGGAAACCATAAGCAAACCAGGAGCACGAGCTTCAGCAAGGAAACCATGAGAAAACTATGAACAATCATGGGAAGGGGAGGTAAAGCAGAGAGAGTAAACATGGCCTGCTTTATGAATGCCAAAAATAATATTCAACTTTCTTTTTTGGGTAAGGTGGATGCTGAGAATAGGCAGGTAGAAAATAGAATTATTTTCTATCATCCCAGAGCATGAGTGGTTCTGACAAACAACACATTCCAAGGAACCATTGAATCTTTATCTGAACATCTGTGCCCTTTTTAGATACCTTCCTCCATTTTCATTAAAATGTTCCAGAAAAATTATTCTAGCATTTGCTGTGGTAAGACCTGCAAAGGTCAGGGCATGCCCATTTTATGCCAATCATTGTGGAATTATCTTCACCATGGAGTAGATAATGACTCTGCTCTTTGAAAAATACACTTCAGACTGAAGACAGCTTTAAAAGAAACTTCTTTGTTGTGGGTTTTTAAGGCTGTTGTTACTATTATTATCAACTCAAAAAGGGATTTAACCTCTGAAGAATTTCATTTATACTGCCACGGTTTCCAAATTTGTGCCAAAAGGAAGAAGAGGCCCAGTCTTAGAAAAAAGGGAAGCAACAGTTGAAGGCTCCTAAAGCCTAGATAAAGGTAAATGTAAAGATTCCCCTTGCACATATGTGCTAGTCGTTCCCAACTCTAGGGGGCGGTGCTCATCTCCATTTCAAAGTCGAAGCCATCGCTGTCCGAAGACATCTCCGTGGTCATGACTATATGCCAAAGGTGCATGGAACACTGTTACCTTCCCACCAAAGGTGGTTCTTATTTTTCTACTTGCATTTTTTACATGCTTTCAAATTGTTAGGTTGGCAGAAGCTGGGACAAGTAATGGGGGCTCACCCTGTTACACGGCACTAGGGATTCAAACCACTGAACTGCTGACTTTTTGATCGACAAGTTCAGTGTCTTAGCCACTGAGCCACTGCGTCCCTTTTCCTAAAGTCTACATAGAAATATTCAGAGTACTGAGTTAAGACCAATTCTTTCATTCAACTAGTAAATTACAATGCAATTCTTAAAGAGTTCTTGATGCCTAATGTCAACTGTACTAACATTTATTTGTTCCTTGTCCACATCAATTTTAAAAGCCTCCAAAGCAGTTTATGGGGCAGCAGTAGTATCAGACTTGGTTCTATGCTACTTCCTTCAATCTCACTGGAAAGGCCAAGTGGCAATTGAGTCCAACCAGGAGAAAGAAAATTGCTGATGTCTTATTCCAAAGACCAAAGAATACTTTATCAAGAAATCCCACCTGGAGACAAGGAAGATCAAGGAATCTCTGAAATAATAAAGCAGCAAATAACAGCTGTAACCAAGAAAATCAGCAGATACGAAGCTTGAATTCAACACCATAGATAGAATTTCCAATTTCAGTTGAATCAGAAACATTTATATCAACTTATCAGTGGAGACACTGTAGTGAACTGACCAACACATGATAAAATGGAAACAGTACAGTTCTGGATGTACTTATAGGACAATACCAAAAAATACAACAAAATGCAGCTGGATTAAAGGAGG